>CAKNYM010029818.1:0-12334 GCA_932195095.1 Andricus curvator | reverse complement strand
TTTTTTTTTTTTTTTTTTTTTAATTTGAAAAAGAGTTATATATAGATATAGATGAAATTCGCTCCTGGTTAAAATATTAAAATAGTTATAATAATTGAACTGCAATATTATAAGTTTTAGGGAGAATTTAAGATGCATTTAGGAGTCTTTGAAAATGACGCGTCAATGCAATATTATAATTTTTAATCCCTGGCAATTTGCGAAAAGCTTTAACATGAAAATAACAATTGAAAATTCCTACTAATGGAGAGCGGGAAAAATCGTAAAATATTTGAAAATCTTTGAAATTTCCTGAGGCGTTATTATTTTCTTCAAATAGGCTCTTTAGGTGTGAAAAAGAGTTATATATAGACATACATTAAATTTTCTCCTGCTTGAAAGATTAAAATAGTTATATTAATTAAGCTGTAATATTATAATTTTTATTGGGAGAGTTTAAAAATGCATTTAGGAATCTTTGAAAATAAGGCATATATAAACATATATATCAAATTTGCTCCTGGTTGAAATATTAGAATAGTTATAATAATTGAACTGCAATATTATGATTTAAATCCTTAAAAATCCGAAAAGCACTGAAATTAATATTGAGAAGAAGAAAATTTCCAATAACGTCGAAACAGAAGTTAAAAGTTCGGAATAACGAGTGATTTAGAAAGATTTTTTAGGCATAATCTCGGATAAGTTAAAGAAACCTCTGAAATACCGTAATTTCCCTCATTTATCGCGCGAAAATTCTTTGAAAGTCAGGATTTTCAAGAAAGAAAAGATTTGGAACTTCTTTCAAACCATTAAAATCAATTGGAAATTCCTTCGCATACCTAATTCTTTAAAATTCGATAAAGAGCCATATATAAACATATATATCAAATTTGCTCCTGGTTGAAATATTAAAATAGTTATAATAATTGAACTGCAATATTATGATTTAAATCCTTAAAAATCCCAAAAGCACTGAAATTAATATTGAGAAGAAGAAAATTTCCAATAACGTCGCAAATAGAAGTTAAAAGTTCGGAGTGATTTAGAAAGATTTTTTAGGCATAATCTCGGATAAGTTAAAGAAACCTCTGAAATACCGTTATTTCCCTGATTTATCTCCAGGTGTTTTTTCCATTTTTTTAAAAAAGTCATTTTTTAAACAATCATATTGTTTATAATTTTTTGGAATTTATTTAACAATGATGAAAAGAAATTTAAAGTCACTTACTGAAACATAACGTAGCCTGAAGTATCATAATTGAAAAAAAATTCAACAATGGAAAAAAGTTAGTTTAAACATTATTTTTATCCCCTTCACCTTCGCTCCTGCACGTTACGCCATGCAGCATATGGATTTGAGAATTGAACTTTAATTATAAATAAAACTATAAATCCTTTCGAAAAAGTGAAGATATCTCTAAATTCACCTCGGCAATATCTCCAGGTGTTTTTTCCATTTTTTTTTAAAAGTCATTTTTTGAACATTTATATTGTTTATAATTCTTAGGTATTTATTTAACAATGATGAAAAACATGTAAAGGCCCTTACTGAAACATAACGTAGCCTGAAGTATCATAATTAATAAAAAAAAATTCAACAATGGAAAAAAGTTAGTTTGAACATTATTTTTATCCCCTCCTCCTCCACTTCTGCACGTTACGCCATGCAGCTCATGGATTTGAGAATTGAACCTTAATTATAAGTAAAACTATAAGTCCTATCAAAAGTGAAGATATTTATAAATTCACCTCGGCAATATCTCCAGGTGTTTTTTCCATTTTTTTTTAAAAGTCATTTTTTGAACAATTATATTGTTTATAATTCTTAGGTATTTATTTAACAATGATGAAAAAAATTTAAAGGCCCTTACTGAAACATAACGTAGCCTGAAGTATCATAATTGAAAAAAAAAATTCAACAATGGAAAAAAGTTAGTTTAAACATTATTTTTATCCCCTCCTCCTCCACTGCTGCACGTTACGCCATGGAGCTTATGGATTTGAGAATTGAACCTTAATTATAAGTAAAACTATAAGTGCTATCGGAAAAGTGACGATATTTATAAATTCACCTCGGCAATATCTCCAGGTGTTTTTTCCATTTTTTTAAAAAAGTCATTTTTTAAACAATCATATTGTTTATAATTTTTTGCAATTTATTTAACAATGATGAAAAGAAATTTAAAGTCATTTACTGGAACATAACGTAGCCTGAAGTATCATAATTGAAAAAAAAAAATTCAACAATGGAAAAAAGTTAGTTTAAACATTATTTTTATCCGCTCCTCCTCCACTTCTGCACGTTACGCCATGCAGCTTATGGATTTGAGAATTGAACCTTAATTATAAGAAAAACTATAAGTCCTATCGGAAAAGTGAAGATATTTATAAATTCACCTCGGCAATATCTCCAGGTGTTTTTTCCATTTTTTTAAAAAAGTCATTTTTTGAACAATTATATTGTTTATAATTCGTAGGTATTTATTTAACAATGATGAAAAAAAATTTAAAGTCACTTACTGAAACATAACGTAGCCTGAAGTATCATTATTATTATTACTAGTAGTCGTGCGCGCGCCAAGGCGCGCGCCTACTAATTTTTGTTATCAAAAAGAATAAACCAAATACTTATTTTTTTCTATGTTATTTATATTTAATTAATGTTACAAAATATTCGTAAAAAATAATTAGAAGGCACTACAGGATGATGTTGAAGCTAAAGGAGTAATGGATTTCTCATAATTTATTTGTAGGTAAATTCTGTCACCGTTATCATCTTGAAAAAATTGTGAATATAATTATAATTCAATTTATTATAATCGGCTTTTAAATTTTTTTAACACTTATCTTATTTATAAATTATATTGGCGTAATACATTTTTTATTTTATAAATTAAAAGAAATGTTATTTATAAAATAAATTGTGAAGTATTCGTTTTAACATGTATATGAGCATATAAATTTCAAATTGATAAATACGGCGAATAATATTAATTTTCATTATTATATAAGCTTTACAAAGTTTAAAAAAATGAATGATACATAGAATAGTGGCAGTAATTACCAATCTTTCAGTTTTCAAGAAATATGATAACAAATTTTTAAATTGTCTATTTGCTCCGCAATTATTGCTGTTTATACTCTATAGTAATCCATTCGCCACTAATATTTTATTATGCATTGAGAGATGTGGTGAATTTTTTTCAAGAAAAATTAATTTTTTAATTTTTATCATCAATGATGCACGTTATTACGAAAAAGTAAAATGTATTTTAGTATAACTTTTTTTTACATGAACATTTTTGTGTGAACATTTTTATCGTATATGTTGTTTACGTCAAAATGATTCAATTATTTTATTATAAGAAGAAAATTATCCTGTCGATAGAACTTTCCAGGCCTTTATAAACGTTACAGTATCTTTCTTATTAAAAACTAAATTAAACAAAAACTTTTCAAACAATATTTTTTTTTCCTTCTGCGAAAATCTGTCAATTTTCTATTCTTCAAAAAATCTATAGTGGTTGATAAATTCGTGTTTTTAATTGGAAAATAGTGTCTTTAGTGTCTTTTTTTTCAAAATAGTAGCAAAACAGCGTCATCGCTTGAAAAAAGTGTCAAATAGTGTCAATAGTGTGTTTTGAGCCCGAGTGCATTAAAGTCTTTAAAAATAGTTTATAATATTTTAAATCATTTCAAATCCTATTAGGTTACCGAAATAAATTCAAAATTGCTTGAAATCTTTTGATATGCCCTAAAACCTGGCATAGGTCCTATTAAATCGATCTATATTTTCGAAATTTTAGAAAACTCTTCGATACAATACCCCATGCAAATTTTGTCAAATCTCATGAAAATGCTTTAGAATCTTTTTAAATACTCTAAAATATTTCAAATCCTCTGAAACCAATTGTACATTCCTTAGAATCTTTTGAAATACTGTTAAAGTTATCAAATCCTTTCAAACCTTTGGAAATCAATTGAAACATTTTAAAGCTCTTAAAAATGCTTTAGATCTTCTAAAATACCATAAAATAATTCAAATCCTATGAGTAACATTAAATTACTGAAATCAATTCAAAAATTCATAGGATCTTTCAAAATACCCTAAGATATTTAAAATCCTTCACAATATTTTAGAACTCCTTGAAATTTTTTTGACTCTTCAAAATCCCTTGCAATTTTTAAAAGCACCATAAATTATTTCCAATCCTTTGCAACTCTTTCAAATTATTGAAATCCTTTAAATCTTTAAAAATCACTTGAAACTTTTTAAAGCTTACGAAAATGTCTTGACATCTTTTAAAATACTCTTAAAGTTCTCAATTCCTTTACCATTTTTTTAAATTCCTCAAAATTATTGAAATCTCTTGGAAATGCTTTGGAGTCTGTTAAAATATCCTAAAATATTTCAACCCCTTTAAAATCTGTTGGCCTTCATTGAAATTATTGACATCTCTTTCAAATGCTTTGGATTCTTTTCAAATGCCCTAAAATATTCCCAGTCTTTTTTTCAAATTCCTTCAAATTATCAAAATAAACAAAAAATTCCTTGGAATCTTTTAAATTACTCCAGAATATTGCAAATCCTCTGAAATCAATTAAAGTACTGAAATCAAATGAAAAATCCTTGGAATCTTCAAGAAACCTCTAAAAGTTTCCAAAATCTTTACATATTTTTGAAATCCCTTCAAATTGTTTAAATCTCTTGGAAATACCTTGGATTCTTTTGAAATACCCTAAAATATTCCTAATCTTCCAAAATTCCTTAAAAAATCCTTTCGAATCAATTAAATTACTAAAATCGGTTGAAAATTCCTTGAAATCTGTTAAAATATCCTAAAATATTTCAAACCCTTTAAAATCTGTTGTCATTCATTGAAATTATTGACATTTCTTTCAAATGTTTTTGATTCTTTTCAAATGCCCTAAAATATTCCCAGTCTTTTTTTTAAATTCCTTCAAATTATCAAAATAAATAAAAAATTCTTCGAAATCTACTGAAATTCTTTGAAATATTTTCCCACAATATATGAATTTTAAATCTTTTAGAATCAATTGAAATTTTTTAAATCCTCTGAAATCCTATTAAGTTAGTGAAATAAATTAAAAATTCTTTAAAATATTTTATAATAAGTCAAAATATTCCAAATTCTTTGAAATCTTTTGAAATTCCTTGCAATTGTTTGAAGATCTTGAAAATTCCTTTTGGATAAAAAAAATACCTTATAGTCTTTGAACTTCTTTAAAATCCCTTCAAATTATCAAAATCAATTTCTTAAATTATCGGTGTTTTTTTAATAGCAGTGCTCATTGAGAGCTTAAAAATTCTTAATTTGAACATCTTCTTAAATTATAAAATTTTTGATCTGTAAACATACACAGATCTCTGACATACTTATATTCAAACCGAAAAAAAATAATTATTCGAATGTGTCACTATAAGGAAATGGAGATTTCAATCCTATAGGGAAAGTAGAACTGAAACGTACACGAGTTTCACAAATGATATTTAATATGATAAATATAATTAAATCATGATAGAAATCACAGTAACAGAGCGTAAAAATAATTAATTTGAAAATTTCTTGTTTGCGTAAACAGTTTAAAAACAGACTACCATCACAATTGAGGTTATGGTTCATTACTTCTTTTACAGACTTTACCGTGCAACGGTTGGCAACACTAAGCCGCGCATTTCCAAATACGAAAAAACACGTGACGTATTATTATCGAACTCGAACTAATTGATCCCGAAAAGACCACCTTGACATGCGCATGCTTCGATAGAATGGCGCTTATTGGTTCTAGTTCGCGTCCTCATTGAGAATTCAAATACGGGCGTGTACTACAGCCAATCAACTATATTACAATTCAAACATGCGCATATAAAGCGACTCAGTTAGCATCACTGATTTCAAATGCAGCACCACACACAGACACACACTACTGTTGAATATGAGCGGCCTACAGCAAGCAAACGTTACCACCGTGTTACTCTCGAAAATCGTCAGAATCGAAAACGACAATATCGTTTAGAGATTTTATATTAAGGATTATACCATTAAGCCATTTCCCTTTCGGGGTAGGCGTGACTTGCTCGGTTGGAAAATAGTATTGGGTATATGGGTGAATTGGTGTAGAGTATATAGGTATAATTTAGATAGGTATATAGGTGTAAAGTAGAATTGAAAAAAAAATCAACAATGGAAAAAGGTTACTTTAAACATTATTTTTATCCCCTCCTCCTCCACTTCTGCACGTTACGCCATGCAGCATATGGATTTGAGAATTGAACCTTAATTATAAGTAAAACTATAAGTCCTATCGGAAAAGTGCAGATATTTATAAATTCACCTCGGCAATATCTCCAGGTGTTTTTTCCATTTTTTTAAAAAAGTCATTTTTTGAACAATCATATTGTTTATAATTTTTTGAAATGTATTTAACAATGATGAAAAAAAATTTAAAGACACTTACTGAAACATAACGTAGCCTGAAGTATCATAATAAAAAAAAAATTAAACAATGAAAAAAAGTTAGTTTAAAAATTATTTTTATCCCCTCCACCTTCGCTCCTGCACGTTACGCCATGCAGCATATGGATTTGAGAATTGAACCTTAATTATAAGTAAAACTATAAGTCCTATCGAAAAAGTGAAGATATCTATAAATTCACCTCGGCAATATCTCCAGGTGCTTTTTCCATTTTTTTTTAAAAGTCATTTTTTAAACAATCATATTGTTTATAATTTTTTGGAATTTATTTAACAATGATGAAAAAAATTTAAAGTCACTTACTGAAACATAACGTAGCCTAAAGTATCATAATTGAAAAAAAAAATTCAACAATGAAAAAAGTTAGTCTAAACATTATTTTTATCCCCTACTCATCCACTCTTGCAAGTTACGCCATGCAGCATATGGATTTGAGAATTGAACCTTAATTATAAGTAAAACTATAAGTTCTATCGAAAAAGTAAAGATATTTATAAATTCACCTCGGCAATATCTCCAGGCGTGTTTTTCCATTTTCTAAAAAAAGTCATTTTTTAAACAATCATATTGTTTATAATTTTTAGGCATTTATTTAACAATAATGATAAAAAATTTAAAGTTACTTACTGGAACATAACGTAGCCTGAAGTATCATAATTGAAAAAAAAAATTCAACAATGCAAAAAAGATAGTCTAAACATTATTTTTATCCCCTACTCATCCACTCTTGCAAGTTACGCCATGCAGCATATGGATTTGAGAATTGAACCTTAATTATAAGTAAAACTATAAGTCCTATCAAAAGTGAAGATATTTATAAATTCACCTCGGCAATATCTCCAGGTGTTTTTTCCATTTTTTTTTTAAAAGTCATTTTTTAAACAATCATATTGTTTATAATTTTTTGGAATTTATTTAACAATGATGAAAAGAAATTTAAAGTCACTTACTGAAACATAACGTAGCCTGAAGTATCATAATTGAAAAAAAATTCAACAATGGAAAAAAGTTAGTTTAAACATTATTTTTATCCCCTCCTCCTCCACTGCTGCACGTTACGCCATGCAGCTTATGGATTTGAGAATTGAACCTTAATTATAAGTAAAATTATAAGTAAAATTATAAGTCCTATCAAAAGTGAAGATATTTATAAATTCACCTCGGCAATATCTCCAGGAGTTTTTTCCATTTTTTTAAAAAAGTCATTTTTTAAACAATCATATTGTTTATAATTTTTAGGAATTTATTTAACAATGATGAAGAAAATTTAAGGTCACTTATTGAAACATAACGTAGCCTGAAGTATCGTAATTGAAAAAAAAATTCAACAATGGAAAAATGTTAGTTTAAACATTATTTGTATCCCCTCCTCCTCCACTTCTGCACGTTACGCCATGCAGCATATGGATTTGAGAATTGAACCTTAATTATAAGTAAAACTATAAGTCCTATCGAAAAAGTGAAGATATCTATAAATTCACCTCGGCAATATCTCCAGGTGTTTTTTCCATTTTTTTTTAAAAAGTCATTTTTTAAACAATCATATTGTTTATAATTTTTTGGAATTTATTTAACAATGATGAAAAAAATTTAAGGTCACTTGCTGAAACATAACGTAGCCTGAAGTATCGTAATTGGTAAAAAAATTCAACAATGAAAAAAAGTTAGTTTAAGCATTATTTTTGTCCCCTCCATCTTCGCTCCTGCACGTTTCGCCATGCAGCATTCATATCGGCGATATCTCCCGGTGTTTTTTTTTCATTTTTTTTTAATAAACATGAAAAAAAACAAAAAAAATGATTCACGAAAAAAACTTTTTTCATGCTTATTAAAATTTAGGACCAGACCCACCTTTCTTAGTGCTTCTTATTTATTATCCCAAATTTACAACTCGATGTGGCTATTCTTCGTGTGAAAATAAGTTACGAAATAAAAAAAGTGTCGGTAAGGTAGGAATCCCGTCACGTGACCCATTCGTCACATGGCCTTAAAGTGGTCAACTTTAATTGTATTTCCCCGAGGCGTTGTAGCGCGTATTGACTGTAAAGCAGAATTGCAGAATGCTCTTTAAACCTTAAAGTTTATCGTGGGTCGTCTCTAAAATTTAATGGGAAGTATTTCTCGGCATTTCTCGCATGCAAATTCCAGAGAACCCGGGTTCGCCATGTCGTTAAAGGGTCTTTCGAGATATTAAATTACTTTTAATAAAATAGATTACTATGGTGAAGCCATCAAATTGTAGAACGAATGCAATTTTCCTACCCTCGTATAATACAGCAATATATAGTACGTGAGCTATGATGCGAAAACTATAATATCTTGTCCTCGCTTTTTCCATGCGATATAAAATAGAATTGGTACCAATAAAAACATTATAATTTTCGTAATGGTTCCAGATCAAAGGCGCTTCATAAAGTTTATGACTTTATATTAGGGTGGATTAAAAAAAA
Source organism: Andricus curvator (assembly GCA_932195095.1). Lineage (NCBI taxonomy): Eukaryota > Metazoa > Arthropoda > Insecta > Hymenoptera > Cynipidae > Andricus > Andricus curvator. The sequence continues at coordinate 3,404 of CAKNYM010029818.1, read as the reverse complement.
TTATTTTCGAATACAAATGGCTACTAGGGTGGTCCAAAAAAAATTATTTTTCTGATTTTTCAAAGTCTCACTTCCTCATTTTGTGTCTTTTGGTGAAAAAAATTTCCGAATTTTTTGAGATTTTTAAAAAAATGTTTAGAGGTAGGGCACGGCCTTTAAAGTACCCCAAAGTGTTTAAAATTCACTAAGTCCTTGGATTTTAAAAAGAATCATAAATACTTTACAACGATGATTTAAAAATACCATGTGAGCAATAAAAAGCCTGAAATTTTTTTTAAAATTTAATTTACCCCCAAATTGGCGAAAACTCACCCCTTGAGACACTGAAAAGTATTTTTTAAGTGTCTTTTCTGAATTTTATGAAACTACAATAAAAATTTAAGTGACACATTATATATAAAATTGTATTGTACAAATATGAACGATATTGCCCTCAAAATAAACATTTTTCGCCTTTTCACCCTCAATAATAAATAAAAAATTACATTTTCTATCTTTAAGGCCATGTGATGAGTGGGTTACGTGACCCAATCATCACATGGCCTTAAAACTGATTATTAAAAATATTTAATATAAATTTCTTCATATTGAAAGAAAAAGTTTCAAAGAAAGAAAATGTAATTTTCTATGGATTATTAAGGGTGGAAAGGGGAAAAATGTTTATTTCAAAGGCACTATTTTTCATATTTGTATAATAAAATTTTTTATATAATTTTCCACTTAAATTTTCATTTTACTTTCATAAAATTCAGAAAAGATACTTAAAAATTACTTTTTAGTGTCTTCAGGGGTGTGTTTTGGAAAATTTGGGAGTAAATTGAATTTTAAAAAAATGTCAGGCTTTGTACTGCTCACGTCGTAGTTTTACATTATCGTTGTAAAGTTTTTACGATTCTTTTTAAAATTGAAGGACTTACTGAAATTTTAACACTTTCATAAAAATAATTTTTTTGGGCCACCCTAATGGGCACACTAGTCTAGGTTGTAACTATTTAGTCAACAAATTGATATAAAATTATCCCCTTTTATATTAACAACATAGTAAATAATTTAATTACAAATTTTGATTTTTAAGAAAAATAACAATTTTTTCATCCTTGTTTCACATTTTTCTATAATAAGTAACTTCTTTTTGTGTACTTATTGTAACAATAAAGTCAATTTTCAACCAAAAAGTATAATTTTGAACTAGAAAATATCAATTTTCAATTGAGAATAGCAATTTTCAATTAAAACATGTTGTTTTCAACCAAAAATGGTCTAGCTACATGTAAAATTTAAAAAAAAATAATAATTTTTAACCAAAAATTAATCGCATTTTTAACAAAATAGTTCATTTTTAACCAAAATAGTTGAATTTTCAACAATTAAGTCGATTTTCAACCAAATAGTGTAATTTTTTAGTTGTTGAATTTTCAGGCGAAAAAATTACTTTTTTACAAAACAATTGAATTTTTAACCAAAAAGAATGAATTTTCAGACAATGAGATTAATTGTACCTATAAAGACGAATTATCGAAAAATACATAAAGTTCTAACCAAAAAGTGTAATTTTCAACTAGAAAATATCAATTTTTGATTTTAAAAAAAAGTGTCAACTAAGAATGGAGTAGTTACATTGTCAGTTTCGAAAATTAATTTTTAAACAACTAAAAAATAGAATTTTCAATATTGTTGAATTTTCAACCATAAATATGAACTGTCAGCAATTATGTCAATTTTCAATCAAAAAATTGTTTTTTTTTTATCTAGAATAGTTGAATTTTCAAGCTAAAATATGACTTTTCTACCAAACAGTTTAATTTTTAACCAAAAGAATGATTTTTCAAACAAGAATTTTCAAACAAATATTGTAATTTTTAACTAGAAAATATCAATTTTCAATGGAAAATAACAATTTTCAATTTAAAGAAAAGCAATTCTCAACCAAAAATGAATAGTTACAGTTTTAGTTAAAAAATTAATTTGTAGCCAAAAATAAATCGCATTTTCAACAAAATACTTAAATTTTTTTAACCAAAATAGTTGAATTTTCAACCAAAAAAATTAATTTTAACTAAAATAATAAATCTTCGTCAAAAAAATTAATTTCCAACCAAAAAAGGATTTTTTAAATCAGAAGATTAATTTTCTTCCACAAGGATAGGAATTCTCAACAAAATACGTGAATTTTCAAACAAATCGTGTAATTTTTAACTGTAAAATATCAATCTTCAATTAAAAACAGCAATTTTCAACCAGAAATGGAATAGCTACATGTTCAATTAAAAAATTAATTTTTAACCAAAAATTAATCGTATTTTCAAAAAAATAGTTGATTTATTAACCAAAATAGTTGAATTTTCAACAATTGAGTCAATTTTCAACCATATAGTGTAATTTTTTATGGAATTGTTAAATTTTCAAGCGAAAAAATGACTTTTTTACAAAATAGTTGAATTTTTAACCAAAAAGAATGAATTTTCAGCCAATACCACTAATTTTCTACCAAGAAAGACGAATTATTAAAAAAATATATATGAAGTTCTAACCAAACAGTGTAATTTTCAACTAGAAAACATTTATTTTTAATTTTTTTTAAACTTCCAACTAAGACAAAAATAGAAATAGAATTTTCAATAAAATAGTTAAATTTTTAATCAAAGTCCATGAATTATCAACCAAAAATATGAATTGTCAACAATTAAGTCAATTTTCAATCAACTAGTGTAATTTTTCATGGAATTGTTGAATTTTCAAGCTAAAATATAACTTTTCTACATGACAGTTTAATTTTTAACCAAAAAAATGATTTTTCAAACAAGAATTTTCAAACAAATATTGTAATTTTTAACTAGAAAATATCAATTTTCAATTAAAAATAACAATTTTCAATTTAAAGAAAAGTAATTTTCAACGAAAAATGAATATATACATTTTCAGCTTAAAAAATTAATTTGTAGCCAAAAATCAATGGCATTTTCAACAGAATAGTTCAATTTTAAACCAAAATAGTTGAATTTTCAATTTAAAAAAATGAATTTTCAACTAAAATGATGAATCTTTAACAAAAAAATAAATTTGCAACCAAAAAAGGATTTTTTAAACCAGAAGATTAATTTTATTCCAAAAGGATAGGAATTCTCAACAAAATACGTGAATTTTCAAACAAAGCGTGTAATTTTCAACTGTAAAATATCAATCTTCAATTAAAAACAGCAATTTTCAACCAAAAATGGAATAGCTACATGTTTAATTAAAAAAATTAATTTATAAACAAAAATTAATCGCATTTTCCACAAAATAGTTAAATTTTTAACCAAAATTGTTGAATTTTTAACAATTAAGTCCATTTTTAACCAATTAGTGTAATTCTTTATGGAATTGTTGAATTTTCAAGCGAAAAAATGACTTTTTTACAAAAA
>CAKNYM010029815.1:2550-17215 GCA_932195095.1 Andricus curvator | reverse complement strand
ATCTATTTCACTCAACGCATATTTTACAGTGTCGAGTAAGTATTTCTTTGCCTTAAGCATGGCGTTCCTCAGATCCAAACAAAAGATTTCTTTAATCTGAAGAAATATTTCTTCGGCCATATTCTGCTCTACCATTTCTTTGAATCAAAGAAATTTCCTTTGATTCAAATAAGTTTTTTTTTTCAGTGTATGAGCTTGAAGTGTTCGATTTCGAACTCTTATTTTTTTTTGTAAGTTAAGGGCGAAAACCTATTTAGGAGGCTTATACTCAAAATTATCATATTTTTCCAAAATTAGGTTCAACTAATAGATAATTTAATAACAAATAATTGAAACTTAAGTTTTTGAAAATCGGTCAATAATTCGCCGAGTTATAGTGCACGTGAATTGAAAAACAGGCATTTCGAGAAAAACACATTTGAAAACAATAATACCTAAAACTGGAAATTCAAGTAAGTAATAAATTGTTTGAAGTGCTTACATTTCAATCTGCGATTTCAGCACATTTCTACCTGCTCCCCGCCCGAGCGGTAAAGTGGAGCGCACTCCGATACCCGTAGCATATGAAGGACTTCGAATTTCGCTTTGAAAATTCTTGAGCATACTGTCGAATAGTTATGCTAACCATGTATGCGATAAAAAAAATCGAGTTTTTAAACTATCTAAACTGGTTTGCCCCCTTAAGCTTCGAGCCGCTACACCATCATTTGAAAACGTACTAAAATATTGGTTTTGTTTGAAAATATCCATTCACACATAAAGAATAAACAAATTTTGCCGGCATAAGCTTTCCAGATTTTGATGCAGCTAGAAAGACATTGATTGGCCAAAAAATTGTTTCTTCCACAATGGGTCCAAACTTGCAACTTTGTTCTTTTAATACAGGAAAACGCGGAGATAGAAGCTTTCCATCTGCTGAAATCGTGGGCTGAATAGTATAGCTGTGAGTTGTAGAAGATATAGATTTGACTACACATTCCACTTGTCAAGTACCTCCAACTGCTAATGTTCGGCCTGAATGCGTCTCTAGCTGGAATCCACTTTGATCTGAGTTATAAATATTCTCTCTGCCATATTGAGTGATGAGTGGCTTCACTTCGTTCGCAAAATTGTCCGCGCTTAATTTCAAAGTTTCCTTAACTTCTAATGTTTTTCTCATGATAAATTTATTGACTTTTCTGGATGTTACTCGGTGAGTTTCTTTAAACCGCCACACCCACCAGTCAGATGATTTAAATCGTGTATCTTCAAAACCAAGAATTTGTTTAGCATGCAGAACCCATTTTTACAGATCTACATCGTGGACCATCATACCAGCATCAATTGCACTTTATAAAAATTGTTTAACGTATATCCTGAAATACGATGTAATTTTTCCATATAAGTACCTCCTTTATTTACTTGTCCTGCCTATCGCCTCAATTGACGTTCTGATGTTACTTGCCTGAATCGATGTTTAACAAAACTTATCGGGCGATTAGTTTTTGCTTTGCCACTTCTCTGAAATTCGACTGCTCTTTGCAGGTTCATCTGCTGATACGTGTCTTCCACAGCCAAAGTCTCCCGGTCTTTGTATGGCTCTTGAAAGGCTAAAGTACTTTCTTCTACAATCTGCACGCCGTTGAAATCATTCAGAGCATCCATTTTTCGGCCTGAATTTACTACTGTTTGGCAATTTTTGTGTACTCAAAAATAATTTTGGGGCAGTCCACCCCCAAAAAATTTTCAAAATTTTTTAGATAATCACATTTTTGATCTGTTATTGTGAAAAAGTTTGTCCAGTTGGTTTCATTGTAAAATATCCCGCTGCTATATGAGAAATCATCAACTGCATATTTAAAACCCCAATTTTCGGGGGCGGGTTTCACCTCCAAAACCCCGATTTGGACAGATAAGAAAAAACATTTGTGGCTTAGTTTTTCGAGTAGCACAACATATGTCAGAATAAAGAAAATCGGAGGCGGACACCGGGCGGATTCGTGGACATTACGAATCAAATTGGGCTCCTCTTCCTCGGGATGATCCTCAGTTTTTCTCGGTGTCAGTTCCTCGAGGAGAGAATAAAGTTGCAACCACATTTCGAAATTCACAATTCGCGATAATAAGACAAACTTAGTATCTCAGCGACCGCTACAAAAAGAGTGCGAGTTTCGACTAGAGTTCGAATATTCTCGATAACATCTTGAAGGATGTAGTTTTCTTGTGTCGTCTTTATCAACATCCATAGTAACAGAATAATTATTGAAGTGTTTTTCCTTGAAATTTGATGTTCACATTATTATCCATTGTAATTCCTGTAACTATTCCTGGATCTTTCCAGCTCGGGCTTAATTTATTTTGTTTTATATTATTTTTCCATTTGACTTGGTGTCCTATTCTGTAAACTGGATGACTTTTCACTATGTTTTCATCTAAATGTTTATTGGTCTTATCTTGTTCAACTTCTATTATTTCTTTAGCTTTCTTAATTGTGTTATCGTGTTTGATTTTTCATTTCTTTATTAAATCAGCATAAGTAAGGGTTGGTGATCTTGGTATTGCTAATGTGATAATAGGATCTCTTCCGAAGGTGATCTCGAAAGGTGAGAATCCGGTACTTGTATTTTTTACTGCATTAAATACGAACGTTATGAATTTCAGATTTTCATCTCATTGTTTACTATTATCTGCCATTATTGTTTTAATGAGATTTTTAAAAGTTGAATGCATTCCTCCTATGTTATCGTTTGCCTGTGGGTGAAAATATGTTATTTTTATATGCTTAATATTCAATGCATCTTCAAATTGTTGCATTAATTCTGATAAGAAGCTTGTTCCTTGATCGGTGAATATCGTTTTAGGAGCTCTGAATGCATATATGTAGTAATCAATCATACTTTCAATTACATTTTCTGCGGTTTCGTTTTTCATAGGCACTAGAACTGTTTGCCTTGATAATCTGTCTTGGATACTTAAGATGTATTTGTTTCCTAGTTTTGTTTATGGTCAGGGACCAAAAACGTCTGGCGCGATTTTTTCATGAGGGTTCGTAGGTGTTTCTGGATTATGCTTCATTAGTGACTCTTGTTATCTTTTGCATTCGGCAAATAGGGTAAGCTTTTACATAGTTTTTAATTTCTTTGTCCATATTCTTCCATTCGCCAATTTCTCCTGCTTTTTTAATTGTATTTTTCTCACCAAGGTGGTTCGCGTGAGCTTCTTTAATGATGGTTTTCCTTTCTTCTTTAGTTAGTTCTCTGATTTTATTGAATCATTTATGGAATCCTATTTCGGGGTTATAATTATACAGGTATTGTAATATCTCCATAAGAGTTGCTTTTTTGAAAGGTGTGAGAGTCGAATCTCCAAAAATTAATCTTACTATTTTTATCCTTTGTTTCTAAACTTTGTTATCAATAATCCTATGTAAAATATCCATTTTCTTAATTATCAATAGGCACACGCGATATTTTGACTTCTTTAAATAATTCACTTTCTGCGTTTGGTTTAGTTTTAACTCTATGGTTTGTTATAGGGTTTTTGCTGCAGAGCCATTAGTTCTGCATCCACTCGTGGTTTTCTCCTTGAGCCTAACGCGTGGTTCTGATTATTCGCGGTCCTAGTGACTTCCAGGGTGACGCATGAGGGAGGTTCAAACAGGATTGGAGGCCAGATTTTGAAAACGCTACCATCGCTGTAGGATTTATATTCAAATACAATGTTTTATTGCTCGCCTTTAACAGTTTGAGTTTAAATCGTGGTCCTTACTCTTCGCACATGATTTATACACAACACTGATCATTAGACTCACCGGTAACTCAAGAAAGGATCTTGCTCTCGTAACAATATGGTATAGCATGTAGTATGTGCATCAGCTATGAGCTAGCATTTCTCAATGTCTCTTGTTGTCCATCGATGACGTTAATTCCGAGGAGGCGGTACAATAATAAAAATAAAAACAAATGAGCCTAAATTAAGTTATAAATATATCGACGAATCGAGCCGGGAAGCATCGTGCGGTCCCTGAAGTGCTAGAGATCCATTTATTTTATGTTCACGATTGACTTTTGTTCAGTGCAAAATCTGCAACGTCACAAGACATATGCTTGAATGAATAAAACTGCAAATTCCGTAGCAAGTTTTTCTCAGTTTTAGTATTTAAAATTAAACATTTATCCATTTATATTTTTTCTTACAGAATTAAGTTCGCAGCGCGACTCACCTCTCATACTTCCTCCTAAGAAGAGGTGGCAGTCTTCTTCAGGCCGATCTTCTGCGAGCCAAGCAAGCCAACCAAGCCATCAACCTGTGCCGGGTAAGTAACTTCCTTTTTTAAAGATACTCCTTACAGATGCGTCACACAGCAAAAAAAAATAAGTCGTTGCACTCACTCAAAGAAGTAACTTGAATTTCCCTAAAAGTGACTATAAATTGTGCACCGCAATCACTTAATTTCGGAAAGTTACAAAAAATGTTAATCTCTTATGTTAAAAATTCGAATTTTGAGTTTGAAAATTCATCTTTTTTGGTCCAAAATGCAACTGCTTGATTGAAAAATGATCAGTTCTAGTTTAATTCGGTTGGTAAGGTAGATGGAACATATATCGGATGAGCTTTGATGCATTTCAGCAATCTTCATTACCGACCGAGTAATACTGACTGTCGGTAACTTAGCATGACAGAGAACCGTGCTCGGTCAGTAAGTACTGCAAAACCTAATAATACTAGATATGACTGGAAAACTCCAAGCGCAACTGCATATCGTGTTTCAGTCACTCAATCAGCAAGGCCGGCCGACAGTAATGATCGCCGACTGAAACGCGACGCAGACGCACTGGGAAATTTATATATGTATAATTTGTTTTTCGAATTAGACCGATTTATAAGAATAAATGTATAAAGGTGGTACTGATTGATGGCCTTTGGTCTTTATAAAATTCATATAATATATTTAAGAACTGCATTGTTATAGTCCTGATGAGGCTGTGGTTCCGCAGCGAAATGCATTGATTGTACTTCAGTTCTTAAATATATTATATGAATTTTACAAAGGCCAAAGTCCATCAATCACTACCACCTTTATACATTTATATATGTATGCTGAAAGGCAATAATCCTGAGAACTTTTGAAAAACACCAAAATTTAATGTCAGGATATAACAAATTTATCGGTGTAGAGAAATCAAAGAATCATGTTGGTCATCCGTTCATGTGGAAGTCAATTTCAGTTATTGAAACAAGTTTTCTGCGTTACAACACTAGTTGAAGTTAAGTCGCGGAACTTAAGAATTTCTGGGTGATCACCGCTGTCGCGGCCGACATATGTTGGCCGCTGTCTCCCCAACTGGGGATAGGAGCAGTAATGTGTCATGAAGAATCGCCAAGTATATCGTAGCAATATTTACCTGTGAGTAATAATTACATTGAACTTCTTCGCAGCCCTGATGTACATTGAATACAACATTTTCTTGCGATTTTGAGCTCCACAGTTATCGCTATAAAATCGAAATTCTTTAATTCCAGATTTAGCCTTCATTTCAATATATCGCCACAGGCAACTGCTAATCTCATTCGCTCCTTTGCAACCAACTCTTTCATTCCACACATTAGAAACTCCCCCATGATTTGCGACATCAAAAACTTTAAAGTGTTTTATATATTTAGCTTTCTTTTATAATACATCATAGACTCGTTTAATCGAGGAGTTGTTAACGTTTGTTGAACATCGAAACAAGCCACGCAAAGTGTATTATCTTGTACAGAAGCTTTTTTATCTTCTGCCATCAGTGTCCTTACCGTATTCTTATTTGCCAAGTGAGCATCATGGCTAGCTTGTTGAAGATTTTTCTGATCTTCAGATAAGTGTGACGATTAAAAGTTTTTCTGTAATGATGTTCAGACGTAATTTGAATAGCATTTTTTTCATTCATGCAGCTTTTATTTCGGATTTTTTTACACACAGTTTCAATCACTTTCGGAGAAACACCTGAAATAACAATTTTATTATTAAATTTATTACTAAAAATTATAATTTATATGAGGGCAAATCTACGGAATTTTAAGCTTTCAAAAAGTGTTTCATAATTTTACGGCGATTTATTGATAGGACAACTGCAGCAATTGTAAATCAACCATTTTCATTTTGAATGATATATTTTTTGCATACTATGCGAAATCCGAGAATTGAGACATTATATTTTAAGCGTTGCGCTTTAAAAGTTGAAAACTATTATAAAAGTGATAATAGTAGATGTTCTTTGTATCACATTTTGAAACCTCGTTCGTTCTGTGCCATGCCGTAGGCGAAGTGCGAAGACAATTAAACATATAGAGTGAGACGCATACATGAAGAAGCAGGGAAGGTAGGTTGATTATAACGTAGGTATAGCACAGAAAGAAAGAGGTTTCAAAATGTGTTTATTTTTATTAATTTACTTATAATACTGTGTCCAGCCTATGCTCGAAGTCGGACAATGTTCGTCTCTATTGTTTGTAACATTTTATCTAAAAACGAACTTCTTTAACTTTCAACTGCAAACTATTTTTACAACGGAAACATGTCAACATAACTCAATCCAATTTAAAAAAAAAAAAGAACAATACATAAAATTCATAGGTATGTTCACTCTCACACATTTAATGTGATTAATCTTTGCCATTTTTATTTTATTTAACAAACTATGAACCAGCGTAATTTTATATCTTCATATAATCTCGAGCAATTATATTGTTATTTCATAGGTTATGTTTACTACCATTTTTGTTTTGAAAAGGACTACCGAAGACTAGTCGAAGCGTCAAACTATGATTTGAGGGAACTCTCAGTCTAATAAATTTTGACCAGTAGTCAGAAAAACTTTCACTCTTCTTATTATTATAAAAGTGTTAAATTGAAAAAAAACTGCAGAAGTATTTTATCACAAACATCGTACCACAAACTTTTTTTTCCCCTAAATGTCTCCAAAAAAAATCGTGCATTACTTTGTTATTCTCGCGGCCTAAACAGGCTTTTCTCTTTTGGCGTGGTTCTTTGGATGCCATATAGCGGGCAATATAATCTCATTATCGTGTGTGATTCATTAATCCCCAATAGTTTTTGGAAATACTTTGACGTTCACCAACCGATATTTTTTCCTGACATCGAAAGCGACAATTCGAGCACCCCATTTCCATTTGCTTGCTGAATATCAGCACACCATCTCTTCCAGTACCAGAAGAATCTGCGTCTCTTACACCTTTTGCCTTTACATCCACCCATGTGGACCGAAAAAGTTTCCGCTTTCTCGTTAATGGTATATCGGGATTTCTATTTCTTTTCATAGGAAATGTTAGCTGTTCAGATACTTGATACACATCGGACATATCCTTTTTATCAATATCATTCCTATTTATGTGTTATTTGCATCTCCATGGAAGTCATCAAATAATTAAATTTCATCATTTCCTTTTAAGCCACTTTGAACATCTAATAAAACAATTTTCAGTGTAGTGTATTGTGAGTTTTCTAACAAGGAAACCTAGCTAGGTGTCCGCCTCCTATTTTCTTCTTTCTCACAAATGTTGTAGTCCTCGAAAAACTAGGCAACACATGTTTTTTCTCATCTGCGCAAATCGGGGTTTAGAGGTGAAAACCGCCCCCGAAACATGGGGTACTAAATACCCTTACCGATTTCATTCTTTCACGTATAACAGCGGTATGTTTGACAATGGAAGCAACTAGAAAAATGTCCTCACAATAAAAGATCATAAATGTGATTTTCTCAAAGGACCCCGCACCAAATGTACTGTAAATGGTTTCTTGTGATAAATTCTAAATCTAATTTTTTTGTTGTATTTTTGAACCAGCAAAGAACTAATCCGAAAGAAAAGAGTAAGAAAAATTGACATTTTTCAACAAAAAATTCTCAAAGTTTCAATTTTTACATGTATTTTAATAGAAAAATGCTTATTTTAGTGAAAAGTTTTTTTTTCTCTGAAACTCTTTGTTAGATTTTGCTGAAAGTTTTACATTTTGACTATCAGTCTTACCGAAACAAAAGGTTAATATCTGAAATCTAGAAAAATTAACGGTTTTTTGGGTATAGAGCATGTTATGTATACCAACAGCCATACCACGCTGAAAAAACCAGTTCTCGTCAGATCACTGAAGTTAAGCAGCGTTGGGCGCGGTTAGCACTTGGATGGGTGACCATTCGAGAAAACTGAGTGCTGTTGGCACATCGTGGGTGTGGTGAGCCCACACTCGTAGTTATTTACTACATGTTATCAACCTAGAAACACTACCCGAATCGGGTAGTGTCACGCCTACCCCGAAAGGGAAATGGCTTAATGGTATATTATGGGAGTGTTTTTATACTTTAAACATCCAAGTATGGAAATCATCATTTCTTAGTAACTCAAGTCACTGGAGATTTTTTATTTAACTGCTAGGGTATGAAATCACTTTCAAATTAGTAAAGGAAGCGTGCATAGCACGGATATTATATATGTGCATTTACTTCAAGGGTTGTTTTATCATCCCTTGAACATTTAATCCGGAATATCGACATTTCTTAAGGACTAAAATCACAAAAAGTTTTTTGATTAATCTATGAGGATAGGAATCATATTAAAAGTAAATAGGGAAGGTGTAGACGACAAGGATGTCTTTGAATTTTTCTAACGGGTTGTTTAATCATCCCTTATTTAGAGAAGCAGAGAAATTAAATTTTCGTAAGGAATAAATCACCAAGGATCAGGTCCTACAATATCGCTTTAAAACAACCCTAACAATAAATTCTAATGCAAAACCTGTTTAAAAACGCTTCCTATATATGTTTTAAAGTGATTTTGTTAATAAATGTACTAATAAAAAAATCTTTTGTGCTTTAATCCGTACAAAGTATCGATTTCCTTGTTTCAATAATTAGGGTATGATTAGATGACCCTGAAAATAAATTATAATGCAAATTCTGCTAAAAAAGCGTTACCTGTATATGTTTTAAAGTGATTTTGTTGATCAATGTATTGATAAAAAAATCTTTGGTGCTTTATCCCGTTCAAAATATTGATTTCTTTGTTTCAATAATTAGGGGATGGTTAGATGACCCTGGCGATAAATTATAATGCAAATCGTGCTAAAAGACGGTTCCTATGTATGTTTTAAAGTGATATTGTTAATCAATGTATTAACAAAAAAATCTATGGTGCTTTAATCCGTATAAAATATTGATCTCCTTGTTTCTATATTGGAGGGATGTTTGAACTACCCTCACAATAAATTCAAACGCTGATCTTGAAAAGAAACGCTTCCCGTGTATGTTTTAAAGTGATTTTGTTGATCAATAATGTATTATCAAAAAAATCTCTGGTGCTTCATCCCGTTTAAAATATTGATTTCCTTGGTTCAATAATAATTAGGGAGTGATTAGATGACCCTGACAATAAATTCTAATACAAATCCTGCTAAAAGGCGCTTCCTATGTATTTTTAAAGTAATTTTGTTGATCAATGTATAATTAAAAAAATCTCTGCTGCTTTATCCCGTATAAAATATCGATTTCCTTGTTCAATAAATAAGAGATAATTAAATGGCCCTGACAATAAATACTAATCCAAATCCTGTTAAAAAGCGCTTCCTATGTATGTTTTAAAGTGATTTTGTTGATCAATAATATGTTAATAAAAAATCTGTGATGGGTTATCATGTATAAAATCTCGATTTTTTTGTTTCAATAATTAAGGGATGATTGAACTACCCTGAAAATAAATTGTAATGCAAGTCCTCCTAAAGGACACGTCCTCTATGTATGTTTTAAAGCGATATTGTAGGCCTGATCCTCGATGATTTATTCCTTACAAAAAGTTAATTTCTCTGCTTCTCTAAATAAGGGATGATTAAACAACCCTTTAGAAAAATTCAAAGACATCCTTGTCGTCTACACCTTCCCTAATTACTTTCAATATGATTCCTATCCTCATAAATTAATCAGAAAACTTTTTGTCATTTTAGTACTTAAGAAATGTCGATATTCCGGATTATATGTTCAAGGGATGATAAAACAACCCTTGAAGTAAATGCACATATATAATATCCGTGCTAGGCACGCTTCCTTTCCTTATTTGAAATTGATTTCATACCCTAGCAGTTAAATAAAAAATCTCCAGTGACTTTAGTTACTAAGAAATGATGATTTCCATACTTGGATGTTTAAAGTATAAAAACACTCCCATAACATGCTGTATACCCAAAAAACCGTTAATTTTTCTAGATTTCAGATATTAACCTTTTGTTTCGGTAAGACTGATAGTCAAAATGTAAAACTTTCAGCAACATCTAACAAAGAGTTTCGGAGAAAAAAAAACTTTTCACTAAAATAAGCATTTTTCTATTAAAATACATGTAAACGTCGAAACATTTTCAGGGAGGTGAACTACTCCAAAATTATTTTTCAATGCACAAAAAATTGAGAAAACAGGATTAAATTGAGGCCGAAAAGTCTGGGAAAATTTATGTTACTCGCGATAATTAAATAAAGTTGATGTATTTGTGCATTTTCACGAAAAATTATTTTCTTGGAGTAAACCAACCTGAATTAAATTTTACTATATGTTTCTAAAATAAAGTAGATTTTTCTAACTAAACCAATTAGACAAATTTCCTCACTATGAAAGATCAAAAACGTGATTTTCTCAAATTTGTCGACATATTTGTAGGAAGGTGAACTACCCCAACATTATTTTTGATTACACGAAAAATTGCTAAGCAGGAGAAAATTAAGGCCAAAAAATTCTAAGAAAATATATTATGTTGCTCCGATAAAAATTTTTCGACTTGAGAAAATCACATTTTTTATCTCTCATTGTGAATATATATATGTATATTACTCCAGTTGGTTTCATTGTAAAACATACCGGTGTTATATATGAAACATTTGAATGGGTAACGGTATTTAATACCCGAATTTTCGGGAGCGATTTTCATCTCCAAGAACCTGATTTGGGCAGATAAGAAAAAATACGTGTCGCTTAGTTTTTCGAGTGCTACAATGTGACAAGAAAGAAAATCGGAAGTGGACACCTACCTAGGTTACCTTTCGGTCTTAAAAAGAATTTTCTTCAAATTTAATTTATAGAAATATCAAAAGGCATTAAACTTGGTACTTTTTTATATATATTGCTTAATGTTTTTTGAAGATTTCTAAACTAAACAAATTTTTTAATTTTTTGAAATAGCGAAATTATGGAGGCAGTACGATTCCGCGATTGTCGGACGTTGTGCGTGATATCTCCGAAAACGCTCAAGCGATTTATATAATTTTTTTAAATTCTTACAAATAAAATATGTATGCATTTTAGGAAACAGATTTCTTACAAAGCTTTTGTTTTATTTTTTTCTATCAAAAAAAAAGGTATTTTGACTGTTTTCTTATAGAAAAATTGTATATATCCCTTTAAACAAATTTTTATATTAGTGAATAGTAGGGTAGTTCAAAGAAAATCAAAATTCAAATTTCGTTTGGGATATTAACTTATTTTGTGAGGTTATCAACGGCCAACGGCCATACCACGCTGAAAAACCCAGTTCTCGTCAGATCACTGAAGTTAAGCAGCGTTGGACGCGGTTAGTACTTGGATGGGTGACCATTCAAGAATACTGACATGAGTGCTGTTGGCACATCGTGGGTGTGGTGAGCCCACACTTGTAGTTATTTATAACTACAAGAAAAACCTAGAAACACTACCCGAATCGGGTAGTGTCACGCCTACCCTGAAAGGGAAATGGTTTAATGGTATATATATCAAAAAAAAGTATTTTTTTTCTATCGGGCTCCATTTAGAGGTTTCGCTCACCCCTTTAATTTTCCCATTGAAAATACATAACGAAAACTTCCACTTTTACAAATATGAAACTACAAGGCTTAAATTTCAATAAAACGAGTGAATATTACATGTACTTCTTTAAAATTCCTTCCTGAACGTGATGTATGAATTGATTTTCGACTTTGACTCCCCCCCCCTAACCCTTCCAGCATGCCCCAAAAACCACCTTCCAAATGAGGATTAAGTATTTTCCGATATATTGGCCGTAAATATGACTTTCGTGTATTTTTTGTACCACCGATCATTTTTATTAACATTTATTTATAATTTATTTTTTTAATACGACTAATATTATTTATAATTTTAAACATTTAATATTATTCAAACTTTTTTGTTAACTTTAACAGCCACTATTGCTACACTCTAAAGATATGACAAAATAGTATATTATGCACCTAGGGGGAGAAAAAGTGCCTCTCCCCCTTGGCGCATACAATATTTTTTATAACAAATGGATGATTTCAGACATTTCTCGAAATACAGTCATGATTTCAGTCCATATTAGATTTTGAGTGGGGAAGCATGAAATTTATGTTAACTTATTCCAAATTATCAAAAATTCAATAAAAAAATTGCCGGAAATTTTTGGTCATTTTAGAGAGAATTTATGGTATCTTACCATAAATTGTCAAAAATCTAATATAAACATGTCTATAAAGTTGCGGCAATTTATGGAAATTTTCGGTCATTTATGGTAAATTTGCAAGTAAATATGGTAACTTACCATAAATTACCCAAAATTCATATTTAAACATTTTCATTAATTTCCGGAAATTTATGAAAGTTTTCGGTCATTTATGGTAATTTCACAGGTATATATGGTAACTTCCATAAATCACCCAAAATTCATTTTTAAAAATTTCCATAAATTTCCGGAAATTTATGAAAATTTTTGGTAATGTAAGGAAATTTGATCAGTTACATATGCTAACTTTCCATATCCTGGTTCCATTTTTCCTGGTCCCCTGGAGTCTGTTGAAACGTCAATAAAATTTTAAAAAATTATCTCAAGCGGATATTCAACAAAGTTCCTCTGGGAGAATCGAGGAGATGGCCTCATCCCGAGACATGGGTGATAAGTCCTCACGTCTGGCGGCTTGAGACCGCCATATTTATGATTGATATTTGCTGAAAATGTGCATGCACGCTTAAAAAAAAGCGAAACACTATGGCAATGTATGGGTTTGCGGATAAAAAGAAAATGACCAGCGATATTTGCATTGAAATTCACCATTTTTTATTCATTCTAAAGGGAAAATAAACTATGGGTTAACCACATGTAGTTAGTAGCAAGCAAATACAATCATATTAAATGAGTTAATATTTAGTAGCTAAAGCGAGCAAAATACAAATTGTTATGCATCTAAACGACTCTGAATGCGCGTTCCCTACCTCAGACATTTAATTTGAAACCCAGTGTATCAAAATCAAAGCTAAACGGTAATTGCGAACAAAAAAATCCGCCCGCTTCGCGGGCACATTCTCATAGCGCTCTTCGCGCGCGGCTCGCTTCGCTCGCAAGTTTCAGCGCGCCTAGGGCGCGCACCTGTTGGATCTCGCGCTTCGCGCTCGATTGGGTATTCATCTCGCGCTGCGCGCTCGCACACATTTGTCGTCTAGGTTTTCACACTTCGTGTCCTCGCTAGTGCACGCTTCGCGGGCTAATACTCTCTTAAAGCTTCATCGTTATGACCTGCTTTTGGTTCAATTATATCAGTTTTACATAAAAAGAAGAACTAATTTACTTAAGGTTCTATCGACCTTAAGGAACACATTCTCATCACGACACTCGCGCTTCGCGCTCGATATTTCGTTTGATCATCATGTGAACCTCGCGCTTCACGCTCGTTTCTGTTCATCGTATAATAGAAACCCAAAAGTTCGCCACGACCATATGTTATGTTCAATCTTCTTCAGATAAAAATGACTAAAGTTGTATTTGATTTAAAATGAAGAAGGTAATTCCTTTACTTTAGCGTATATTTCCGTATCTTTATAATAAATCCTACAGTCAGAAAGATTTTTTTCCAACTATCTGAAAAGGGGAGAAAAAAAGTATTTAAGTCGTTTTTGGAACATATATCTTGCTTTTTCATTCATAATCAAACCGACCCCTTGACTACCATGTGATTCCCTATCTACTCCTAACCATATTTCAAAACCGCTTTTCAACACCCCATTTTCTATGTTTCTACTTTCGCATCCCTTTTTCTTGGTCTCAGGTACACATAAAATATCTAGTTTCCTAGCATGCATAGTTTCTCGTAGTTCATGTTTAGATTGTACACCCAACTACCACCTTTATGCGCGAAATTTGTTTTGCGAGTTGAAATCATGTCCAAGTCAAGTAGTGATTCACCGTATAGTGGAGAGTCCAGCTCTAACGTCAGTCCCACGAAAACTTCTGTCACGGGGGGGGGGGGGGCGAGGACAAGGAATGGAAATGGAGAGAGTCGCAATTGGTTTATGTTTTATACTGAGAAGGTCACCAGCCTTCAGTAGCGTTGTATTACATAGGAGTTCATATGTTTCCATCTGCGCATTCCCGGCCCACCTCTAAACGAGGAGCCAATAAGTCTTTTTTTTTTTTTTTTTCTAATATATATACATATATATATATATATTTATTAATTTCGTCTATTTGGAGCATAGTTCTTGAAATATAAATGTAATAGTCGAATTTTTTCAGAGCAATTATTTTAGTAAATAAAGATCAAAACGCATTCTGAAATAAAAGTCAGATTTTCAGTCAGAATAAATTGTTTAAATTATTATTATATTTTATTGTTTTAATCGTTAGAAATAGTATTGAGAACATTAAAAC
>CAKNYM010029813.1:2798-16504 GCA_932195095.1 Andricus curvator | reverse complement strand
GTCTGGTGCCGTATGTTTCAGCTTTCAAAGCGATGGACAAAGTAGTTTCATCTAGTTTTACTACGCAAAAAATCGATGGGGATTTCAAGAATTAAATTGATCAGTTAAAAAAAAGCTTTGAAAATACAAATGTGTCTACAACATTGAAAGTGCACGTATTAATAGAACATTTGAAAAATTTTATACATTTTCTGGATAACGATGGACTCGGTTTATGGTCTGAACAAGCAGGGGAGTCGGTACATCATGAATTCTTGGACACTTGGGGTCGTTATAAGATTAATTCACTCGAGGATCCTTCGTTTTCTACGAGATTGAAGAAGGCCGTTGTTGAATTTTCGTCAGAGCGCATTTAAATATCAACTTATATATTACAACATTGTATCTTTATCATTATATGTACATATGAATAAATTAGAATTTATCAAATATATTTCTCGGTTTATAACCTGATTAATTTCTGTCAATATAAATAATGTAAGTTGTAACCTTCAATGAAAAAAATTTAGAAATCAACCGGTTCAATATTGACTGAGCACTTCAAAAATAAAAAGAAAACTGTTTTTGGCCGCCATTTTCGAAAACGAGCAGCTAGAATTTTCGGAGAGACGGGTTTCAAAAGCTTGAACACTACAGAATCGAATAGCGTAGCCCATTTTCGGCGAAAATTTAGGTCAACCCAAACATGCTTCAGGACCACCGTGATAAGTGGTGATGTTTAATGACGAAGAATTGTCAATCGATATTATTTGTTTATGTTATAAACAAATCTTATAAACAAATGCATATTTTGACCATTTATATTTATTCGTCACTAAATATCACCACTTATATAATTTGAAGACGATTAGAAAGAAAAACGATCCCTTTCTACCTATAAATGGTTAAACTATGCACTTGTTCATAAGATTTGTTTATAACATAAACAAATAATATCAACTGACAATTCTTCGTCACTAAACATCACCACCTACGTAATTGGAGACGATTGGAAAGAAAAAATATTACTTTCTGTCTATAAATTACTAAACTATGCTTTTGTTTATAAAATTTGTTTATAAAAAAAAACAAATAATATCGAATGACCAATCTTAATCACTAAATATTACCACTCATATAATTTAAAGTTACTAGGAAAGAAAAACGATTACTTTCTGCCAATAAACGCCTCAGCTATGCCTTTGTTTACATAATTTGTTTATAAAATAAACAAATTATACCATACAACAAATTTTCATGACCAAACGTGATCCTGTTGATAACATCAGGCAATTTCAACTTACAAATATACTTTACAAGAAAAATTTCCAATATGTTGACATTTTGTTAATATAATTTGTTTATAACAATTAGATTCGATATACTGTAAATTATTTATATTTTTTGGATACTTCGAAATTCATTTTCGTCGAAAATGGGATTAATTAAGTTATTAATTTGAAGATAAAAAATAAGAATTAAAAAATATCTCATACTTGCTCGTTATTTATTTATATAAAAAATAGAAAATGACAAAAATTAAAAAATCTAATCCATAGAAGCTCTTTTGCAACTATCGCTGATCATTTCTAAAAAAGAAAATTGAAAATCGGTTGAGAATTGTAGGCTGTAGGTGATTTTGAATAGCAAATTCCCGATTTGGCCCACTGTGCGCCGTTGAGGGAGGGAGAGATTCCGAACTCCTTCGTACGAGAGGGAGTGAGAGGCAAAAATCGACCCATCGATGCTTCCAGGGCCGGCTGTATTCTGGTGACAAGGTGGAGAACGAGGAGCCCTTGCTTCTAAACGCAGATGTGTATTGAACTCTTCGATACTCCCGATAAAAGAGAGAAAACAAAAAAGCATAAAAAGCCAAGAAATGCCTTTTTAAAGACAGAAATATTTGTAAAGATAATATGTAGGCGAAGTTACCTATTCTCATGTTGAATTTTGTAGTAACGGCCTCGGTCTATCCTCACCAGGAACGTGCCTTGGATCTCAGACGACCAAAAACTTTGCTATCCATTCTAGCCTTATTGGCAGAATCATCTATTCTAGCTTGGATGTCAGAAGGATAATCGTTAAAAAAAATCCAGAGATTTGTGTGGGGACCGGGGTTCCGAAGATCTGATGAAGGTAAAGGTGGTAATGGATCCAATCGATCGTTTGCGTAGGTGGCGGAAATCTGCATGGCTCTCGCTCGAGACCGCGGAATTAAGAAATTTAACAAAAGAATTAAAACCCTAAATTCATACAATTAAAATTACAAATGTAGATAATAAAGTAATGAAATAAAAAATAAGACATAAAATAAAATAGAATAAATTAAAAACATAACAAAACGGAGGAGTGCCGAATTTTCCTACTCTCTGTGTAAACACGAGGGCTTTTAATTTAAAAATTTTCTACATGAAATTGAATTTGTGAGTTGCAGAAAATCTGCAACATCACAGGTTACATTTAACTATCTTGAGATGATTTTTTGTGTGTATGTATATAATACATATAATCATAACGTGGTACCCTCAAGCGTAAAAATCTCAATTTGACTATGAAATAATTTTCAACCCACTTTTTCTTATACATGGCTTCAAAAAGTGTAGAAAAAGCTATTTTTAAAAAGGAAAAACAAATTTTAATGTATGGTTTTTTCAAAAAATCCATTTTAATTTTGATTTTCGAAAAAAAAATTCATAATGAAAAAAAAATGTTTTAATAGTCTTAAAGTACATGAAAAGAGCTTTCCAAAATACTCCAATAAAAATCTATTTGGATAATCCTAAAAGAAGTTACACTAACGTGAAAGTGAAAAAGCACCTGAAAAAGTAAAACTTCAGGCCCCTGTATGTTGACAACCGGTTGATAAATGGACCTATGGTTTGGTGAAATAATATTGGTCCACTAGGACTATAAATCAGCCAAGTTTCAACCCGATCAAAAAAAAACCATAATTATAGGTGGGAACACTTGACGTATTCTGCCCCGTATATTATATTTATTTCTGTACCTGATGTACCTGATGATGTATTTTCATTGTCTTGTTTTTATAATTTAAAAAAAGTGCGCATCCTATAAAAAACCATTTTGTTAATTAACATTTTATTGCACCTTGCGTCGTTTGTCCTTAATTTGTTTATTTCCAATATTATTTTTTACGATTTAAATAAAAAATACGCATCCTATCAAAAAATAATTAATAACAAATTTGTAGATCTTTTATGGGTGAACAACTTTTGTCTATTATTTTTTTTCGTAACTTGTATCGTTTGTCCAAAAATTTAATTTTTCATTCTTAATTTTATTTTTTACGATTAAGGGTATGTGACACAGTCAAATACCTATATTACCGACCTCACTTTTTCAGTTTATTAAATTTTTTGTTTTAACCTAAAATCTTCTTTTGTAAATAGAATATCGGACTGAAACTTTGTAATATGTATTAGAAGACCATAAACTACGTTTATGTACTTTATTTGAGTAGAAATTTCGCTAAAAATTATTTTCAAAGAAATTAAAACTACGACCATTTTTGTACATATTGTCTTTGTACCTTGAAATTTTTTGAACCTAAAAACTTTTTTTTTTTTTTGAGTAAAATATTGACCTCAAACTTTAAGAAATACAAGAGCCGACAGTAAATTACGTTTATGTACGTCATTTGAGTGTAAAAGATGCAAAAAGAAAAATTCCAACTAAATGTCAACTCCGGTATTCGCGATGGCACGAAAATTCGAAGTCTGGCGGCCACTAATCGAGGCTCTATCAGCTGGCTCGTCTACATCTGAAATATGGGGTCCACGCTGTCAAATATTGATGATGCGATGTTCTTACAATAATATTTTATGAAAGTTGGGTCCAGCATAAAAGTTGAGTGAAATATGTTGTTTCAATGTTGAATTATGCAAGTCTTGAAATCGTTATTGGCCTCGTTTACTGGCCGCCAGACTTCGCATTTTCGTGCTCATATCGAATACCGCCAGAACTGGCAACCGTTGTTGAGATTTAGTTGGAATTTTTCTTTTTGCATCTTTTATACTCAAATGACGTAAATAAACGTAATTTACTGTCGGCTCTTGCATTTCTGAAAGTTTGAGGCCGATATTTTACTCAAAAAAAGTTTTTAGGTTCAAAAAATTTCAAGGTACAAAGACAATATGTACAAAAATGGTCGCAGTTTTAATTTCTTTGAAAATAATTTTTAGTGAAATTTCTACTCAAATAAAGTACATAAACGTAGTGTATGGTCTTCTGATACATATTACAAAGTTTCAGTCCGATATTCTATTTACAAAAAAAGATTTTAGGTTCAAAACAAAATTTAATAAACTGATAAAGTGAGGTCGGTAATATGGGTATATGACTGTGTCACATGCCCTTAAAACAAAAACTACGCGTCCTATCAAAAAATGAATTATAACAAATAAGGATGTTCAAGAGGCCACTTTTGGCTTGCAAGTGTAAAGTGAATACGCATCAAAATTTTGTTGATCTATTTTAAGAGGGACAGTGACATTTATTTCATTGTGGGGTACTGGGAACATAGATAGAATGAGCGAAGTTCAGTTCGTTTTACCCAGCCCCCTGCAACAACTGTATGTTAGCGTTGGTTCACTAGTACGGCCAAGTGAAGCGCGGAGCGCAGATGGCGCTGGGAGTCTTTCCAGCCTGTTTTTACATGGCAAGCATAGGCAAAATTAGTTATAAATTAATTTAATTGATATTATTCCTAATGACAATCAGTTTTATACATCACATTATTGAAGTTTCATATCTTTTTAAATATTAGAATAATTGTAAGTAAAAAAAATCATCAAAATCTTTTTTTTTTAGCTGCGGGAAATATGAAAGGTTTCAACCGTAATATGGAGGAAATGAATTTAAATTTTTTTCAACTCAAGAAATAAAATTAAACTTATAATTATACTAATTTTTATTATTGCATTCCAAATTAGTCTATAAAAATAAAATAAAATATTGTATAATATAATATATAATATAATAATATATATATATATATATTATTATTTTATTAGTATTCGGTATTGATTCCTTGGGATTCGAACCGAAGGGCCTATGACAAAGCCACCGGACGCGTCCTCGGGTTGCGGATAGAGGGTCCCTGTACCAAGGGTTTCTGCTGAATATGGTTACAATAATTAATAAGCAGTCGCGGACAATTGTCCAGGGATGGTCCCGCAGGAATAACCCCTAAGCGGAGGTGTAACAACCGTGCCGAAAGCTGAATGGCACCTGGGTGAGGTGTCTCAAACGGTGACTCTGGGATACCGGGCGACCTTTCAGAGTATCAGCCTTATCCTTGCACGCGGGGCTCTACAAGGATGGACTAACCCTTTTCCCTAGCTGCTCGTGGGAACAACAATGACAACACCAAACATAGTTGTAGGAAGTGCGGTTCAAAACAATCGAACGCGCAGGGCTCCCGACAATGGGTCGGACAACAATGCCGACTACCCTAGAGTTGGGGGAGCCAATCAAGACGGAGTCAATGCGATTGACCGGCGGAATCTCATTACTTTTGAGTGGACGGATCGACTCAGGGACGACCTGCTGGAGTGCTATGATACCAGTATGGCCCCTAAACGAAAAGGTTACATGGCGCGACTGCATGCTCTGTGGTGCGAGAAACACCCAGAGCTCTCGGATTTTTCGCAAAAACGTCTGCGAAACCGTGCCGAGGACCTCCGGAAAAGGGGTTATATAAGCGGAACGCCTACACAACCGCAGCCAGAACAATAGAGGGAGAACGATGCTTCAAGACCCGGAGAACATCAACATTCAGGTTTCTCCCAAGCCCAAAGATCTGACTGAACTGGATGATGAGCTTCGTGGAGATTTTTCCGAAGAATCCGACCTCTGGACTATCAATTGTAGTGTGTACAATGCAGCGAGAACTTTGGCAGATGCAAACCGTAAAACAAAACCAACGGTTGATCATAAGACCAAAAGACGAATGCATCAACTTAGCACAAAGATAGGCTGGGCAAGACAGTACGCGTCCCGCATTCAGTGTGTAATTGACTACATAACATCTGGCAGGACTTTCACTGCCAAGGTTCGACAGTTCACGCGCGAACTGCGGATCCGTCATCACACAATCAACAAGTCAAAGCTACTGACCATCAGGCAGCATATTGTTGACAGAATACGAGTACTATCTGACGCTAGGAGAAGTCTAGAGCGGAGAGAGAGGTGGGTCAGAGAAAATCAACAGTTTTCGTCTGACCCATCTCGACTCTTCCAAGACCCTCCAGTTACTGTCGACCATCCGCCCAAACCAGAGGAGGTCGAAGCATTTTGGAGAGAAGTCTACGAAGTCCAACATCCACTTAAAGAAGGCTCAAAGAACATAAACAGCTTCAAGGAGCTGTGCAATGCCCTCGTCACAGCTGAGGAGGAATGCCCACCTATCACTACCGAGGAGGTGAAAAACGTATTAAGAGGCATGAAGAACTATTCCGCTCCGGGACCAGATGGCATCAAGACCTTCTGGTGGAAGAAGTTTCCTTCAACCCACCAGCATCTGGCCCGAATTTTTACCTCATATCTAAAGTCGGAAGAGCCTATTCCGGGGTGGTTGGTGGAAGGGCGCACAGTGCTCCTGCCGAAGACGGGCAACTTAGCTGACCCTAAGAATTACAGGCCAATAACTTGTCTGAACACACTGTATAAGATCTTCACAGCTATCCTAAATGATAGGATTGTTCGGACAATTGGACCTGTATGGCGAGAGATGTATGAACAACGTGGCTCAAAGAAAGGCGTAGCAGGATGTCGGGAGAACTTGCTCATCGATAGATGTGTCTGTAAAGACGCAGCATACTATCAGCGATTTCTATCGATGGCCTGGATTGATTACCGGAAAGCTTTCGATTCAACCTCCCATAGACTTATCATCTGTCTGTTGGAAAGCCTAAAGGTTCATCCACACATCGTGAGGTACATAGAGACATTAATGCCGCTTTGAAAAACCAGATTTACTATCTCATCTGGAAAACATCGTGTGATCACTAACAGTATCACCTTTCAGAGAGGTGTATTTCAGGGCGACACCATGAGCCCTCTCCTCTTTTGCCTCACATTATTGCCACTATCTCTCGCACTTCGCCATTCCGAAGGGTATCTCTGCGGCAAACCTGGAAACCGAAAGCATAAGGTCACTCATGTATTTTACATGGATGATCTTAAGATCTATGCTAGGAATCAAGAGAAACTACATCTAGCTCTGAAAATTGTCAAAGAGTACAGTCAAGAGATTGGAATGGAATTCGGGTTAGACAAATGCGCCAAGGTTAATTTGAAGAAAGGAAAGCTTAATGGCATCCCCGAAGATCCTGAGCTCGTTGACAGAAGCGCTATACGACACCTTTGCGCTGGAGAGACCTATACATACCTGGGCGTGCCACAGAGCCGCATTCAGGACGCGACATCTATAAAGGATACTCTCCGATGCAGATACAAACGTCTCATCCGGCAGATTTGGTCTTCCGAACTGTCGGCGAGAAACAAAGTATCTGCAACGAACATGCTTGCCGTCCCGGAAGTACTCTATTCATTTGGAGTGGTTCCATGGACGAAGGACGAGCTCAGATCCCTTGATATCGGGACGCGAAAGGTTTTGCACATGAACAAGAGCATGCACCTTAAGTCTTCTGTTCCGCGACTTTACATCTCACGCCGCCTAGGTGGTCGCGGAATACTGAATCTTGAATGTCTTCACAACAGACTCATTCTGGGTACAGCACATATAGTTGCAAATGGACAAGACCCTCTTCTTAAAATGGTCAGGAAACACGAAGAAGTGGGAAAAGGGGCGTTTCTGTACAAAGCAGCGGAGGAGGCTGCTGAAACACTCGGCCTTGACTTCAATATTAGGGGTGAGCAAAATGCATCAAATCTTATCCATCTTGAATACTCACTCCTGAAGGCCCGGATTAAGAAAGCACAGGAGAAAAACTTCCACGAACAGCTCCTCGACAAGAGGATGCACGGCATCTTCCACAGAAATGTGGAAGATCAGTCGATGTCGTATGAGCTAGCGTTTGCTTTCCTTAGATCACCCGGATTGAAGTCGGGCACGGAGGGCTTCATTTTGGCATGTCAAGACGGTGTCATTTCCACTCTAGCATACCGTCGCCACATTTTGAGCCAAGACATTCCCGATGATAGTTGCAGAGCGTGTCATGCACACCCCGAGCATCTAGGACACATACTATCTAGTTGTCCAACTCATGCGGGAACGACCTACATCCAAAGGCACAATGCGGCACTAAGAGTGCTTTATTACCATCTCTGTCACTCTTATGGCATTAGCCCAAATACCTCTCCGCTAAACGCTCCTAGAGAAATAGAGTCAATTGTCGAAAATGAGAGGTGCCGCATATACTGGAACTTCATATTCTCGACAATTGTTTCTGTTGCGCACTCGAAGCCTGACATAGTTCTCCTTGACTTCGAGAAACGAACCATGTTCGTTATCGAATTTTCGGCACCAGCTGACAAAAACGTCACAGCCAAGGAGAAAGAAAAGAAAGAGAGGTATAAAGACCTTATAAGGGAGTTGCGACGGTTATACCCGGAATATTCTGTTAAGCTAATCGTCTTGATCATCGGCGCTCTTGGAAGTGCCAAGGTTTCACTGGTTAATAGCCTGAAAAGCATCCCTGCGTGTCAAAAAAATGCTGAGACACTTGCGGGGAAAATGCAGAAGGCGGTCGTCCTTGGGTCGCTCCGTGTCCTCAGGGTGCACGAGACTTTTGCCGGACCGTCGTATTGAGTTCGTCGCAGACTGTAACCACCTATCTCACGGTCGTGAGACGTGGTTACAGCTGAAATTTTACCGCGATTTCGCTGGGAGCGGGTGCAATTTTTCAGATTAGCACCCGCTCCCGGCGAAATCCTGCGGTTGTCCTTATGACAAACTTTTAACTATATATATATACCATACCAAATATTGCCAACGGCGATACCACGCTGGAAACACCAGTTCTCGTAAGATCACTGAAGTTAAGCATTGTTGGGCGCGGTTAGTACTTGGATGGGTGACCTTTCAGGAATATTGCGTGCTGTTGGCCCGTCGTGGGTGTGGTGGGCCCACATTGGTAGTAAATATCCACCTAGAAACACTACCCGAATCGGGTAGTGAGGCAATGAACTTTCGAGTTCGAACTGCTACTCAATGTATGTATATATACCATTAAGCCATTTTCCTTTCGGCGAGCCTCTAGGGGTAAGCGTGACACTACCCGATTCGGGTAGTGTTTCTAGGTGGATAGTTTCTTGTAGTAAATAACTACAAGTGTGGGCTCACCACACCCACGACCGCCAACAGCAACGCAGTAGTATCAGACGGTCACCCATCCAAGTACTAACCGCGCCCAACACTGCTTAACTTCAGTGATCTAACGGGAACTGGTGTTTCCAGCGTGGTATGGCCGTTTATATTATTTAATTCTTTATATTTCTACAAAAGAATTTTTTAAATATAGATATCGTTTCAGTTTAGGATAAAATGCATAAATGATACCTTCTTCATTTATTTGTTTGAATAAAACTGTTATTTTAATTATTCAATCCTTTGGTAATTTGAATCTGTACTTTATTTTTACACTTTATCAAGAAAAAAATGTATATACTAAACCGGTGTACCGGCACTTTCGTGCGGTACCACTTATATTTTATATCTCACAAACAGTTCAATCAAAAGTAAGGAAACATTAATTGCCAATTATTACATAAACAACAATAATATTATTACCTTGAAATAAAACAACAATCATTCATTGTAAATATAAATATTTTATATTTATGCTTACCACTCCCAGAACAGTGACTCCATCCTCTGCAAAAGTTTTTCGCTCCCACAAAATACCTTCTTAAAAAAAATTTCTCTCGCACACGCCGTGTCCGGTTTATACCACAAAATTTCCCCTTGGGATGGCATTTTGCCAGGGTTTAAGATTTTCTTTACCTTTTGGCACGTAAAAGAAATGGAATTTTTTGGAGCAACTGTCATAACCTGACTTACATCCAGGGACAATACACCGCGTTCCACCCATTTTAGTTATTTTAGTGCCAACTTTTGTATTAATAATATTTTCAAATTTTTACACTTAAATTTGTAACACAAAAAACCGATTGTCATTACGAAAAATTAGATAAAATTGATTTTTCAATAGTCTTTCCTATTCTTGCCATGTAAACATCGGCTGGAAAGACTCCCAGCGCCATCTGCGCTCCGCGCTTCACTTGACCGTACTAGTGAACTAACGTCGTTGCAGGGGGCTGGTTTTACCCCGTAACGACGGGAAACCTCTACAAATATCCTCCACTCATATTTCAGAAACATGTAGCTTGTATTTTAATAAGCTTGGTATACAAGGGTTTTTCGTAATACTCTTTTTGATTTCCAAGTCAGAAATACGAGATTCAAGATGGCGGTTCCAATATGGCCGCCTTCAAAATGGTCCAAACATGTGAATATTTTTCAAAATCCATATAGGTCATATGACAAAGGGTCTTCATGGGGTTCTTTTTGATTTTGTACAGGAAAACTCCGAGCTCAGGATGGCGGTCAGAATGCATTGACCATGTACCCATTAAACTCACCTCCCCTCACTAGCCAGACAATGACCCTTGAACCGCTTTCGCATTATTGCAGGGCCATGCCTATCGGCTCGCTGCGCCGCGCTTCGGCGTCCTGCTGTGTATGCGAACCTGGCATTTATCGACTCTCCCGTCCAACCAAGATGTACGCATCGTCCCCAGCAACACGACGACATCGCGCAGCGTGCTCGTATGCCTTAGAACATCTTGGTTGGGCTTGCTCGACTGGCGCTTCTATGAATTCGTCGATAAGGCGGTCTCCCTAAATGACGGGCATCTCTTCGTCCCTGGTAGAAGGTTGGTCCGGGGCTCTCCCTCCTTTGTGGCGCAGAGGTAGCACTGTGGCGTGCTTTCGTACTCCGCAGCCCTATGACCCTCTGCCGCATCTCCAGCAGAATCTGGTCCGGTCAGGACCCTCGCCTTGGCAACGGTAGCATTTTATGGCCTCCTTCTTCTTGTGTACTCTACAGCACACCTTGAATCCTCCTGAGCAAAACACTAATAGACCATAAGCGAAGAATTTGAAGTCCCGCGCCAATGGTCCAGTTACTTCAACTCTGAAAATTAAGGAAGAAGGGCGCCGCCTATACATAGGAATACCGGGAAGCAGATTAAGGAAAACACCAGGCGCACTCGTTCCGAGGCGGTCTTTATACAACCGACTAAGGGATCGAGCTACTCAGAGATCTTCAAGGACGTCAAAGGTAAGGTGCAGCCAGACACCCTTGGTGTCGAACTCAAGGGTGTTAAGAAGACGAGGAATGAAATGGTCCTCATCGAGGTGGGCGGTGATGCAGAGGGCAATACTAAAATGTCCTCTGCCATCAGGGAGGCTGTTGGGAATGGGGGGAACGTGCGCCAGCTCGTTCCTCGCATCGAAGTCGAGGTGCTGGGGCCTCGACGAGAAACCCCTAGAAAGAGGTACAAAACGCTGTGAGGAGACACTTCGGAGCGAGCTTGGCTGCAGATGTCGAAGTGAGAATGACGAAGAAAGCCTTCAGGGGGTACCTGAAGGCATACGTCAAGCTAAACGAGGAGCTAACCGCGAGGATACTCCATACGGGACAGCTTAAGGTGGGATGGGTGTCCCATAGTGCTACCACTACGCCGCAAAAGGAGGGAGAGCTTCGGACTAACCATCCACCGGGAACGAAGAGATGCCCGTCGTTTAGGGAGGCCGCTCCATCGAGGAAGCCATAGAAACGTCAGCGGTAGCCGAGCAAGCCCAACCAAGATGTCGAAGTTCGTCGAGTTCGCTGCGCGACGCCGTCGCGCTGCTAGGGATAATGCGTACATCTTGGTTGGCATAAACAGCAGGACACCGAAGCACGGCGCAGCAAGCCTATAGGCATGGCCCTGAAATAATGTGAAAGCGGTTCAAGGGTCATTGTCTGGTTAGCGTGGGGAGGTGAGTTTAGTGGATACTACAAAAGATATTATACACCTAGATGCGGAAATCGTTGCTCTATGAGTCTACGGCTCTAAGGGTAGTGATTTTAAATCTATTATCCTTGGTTCCTCGCAGCTTCTCCCTGTTTTCTCAAAACAACTCCAGAAACTTGTACTGAATTTTCACTTCCATTCAAAACTGTTTTTTTTCTTTTCAAATGTATAACATCCAAGGCTGCAGGATTTAAAAAAAGCATTGCTATTAATTCGCAACGATAAAAATCAAATAATTTCAGAATTTATTAAATTGATCTTTTGAATGAAGAACGCTTGCGAAGTTGAACAAAAACGAATTTAGCCGATAAAGTTTATACAATTTCTAATCAAAAGCTTTCTCTGTTAAATGATTTTTAATTGAAACATTTAAAATTATGAAATTTTGTTTTAAATTAGAAGTAATAATTTTAAATAGAAAACGTTCTAATTGGAATAATTTTTTAATTAAAAAAATTAAAAACCTTAATTGGAATTTTTAAATAAAATTACAATTGTAATGCATAAAATAAGTCTTCACTCATGAAAACTCTAAAATAAAAAAGTCTTCAAACTTTTCTAGATTCTTTTTCGATATATTTTTAAGTTTCATAATAACTGGTAATAATATGCAATTCTTATTTTCGTTATTGTCGGCTCACTCCTACCTAGCCACTCATTCTGCTCTTCGAGTTTTCTTCCAATAGACTCAATAGAGTAATAGACCCGAAAAGGAAATTCCCAAAATTTATTGGGTATAACCAGGCATACGGACTGTACTGTAGGATGGATATTAGGAGGTTCGTACTCGATTCCAGAATCTAGTACGAACTAGTTATGATATAATGTCTTTGAGAATGAAATCCTTTTAAACTAAAAAATTTTAAACCATCATCATTAGAGATATGGGCGTGAAAATATTTAATGGAAATTTTCATTTTTTTTTAATTAACCAATTTTTTAAATGTTCAATCAGTTGTTTGTGAAGATTTCCATCATAACCAATTGTAAGTTGGAACTTCATTTTTCGTTATAAAAAAGTTTTTAATTTTTAAAGTAAAAGACATGTGGCCTAAACTAAACTATTTCAATAGAAAATATTTTTAAATTTATATAAAATATATTATAATTAAAACTAAGTATTATTTAATACTTATTGCTTTGTTATATAAAGTTTCAAAAAAATTAAACATTTTAGAACGTCACGGCACATTCTACTCGCGCGCTTCGCTCGCAAGTTTGAGAGCGCCTAAGGCGCGCATATGTTGGATCTCGCGCTTTACGCTCGAAATTGAGTTACGTCGCGCTTCTCGCTCGGATATTCATTCTTTGTACTCGCAATGCTCAAATGAAACTTTAGCAAAAACATCTCTTTTATAGATCGCAGCTTTTTTATGCATCTACATACTCTGAATTTTCTACGTAATTGAGTATAGTTAAAGATTAAATTGCTCAAAGCTCTGTAGGCTTTGAGGTACACATTTCCATCGCGACGCTCGCGTTTTGCGCTCGATTTTCGACAGAAATTTTGTAATGTAAGGTAAACGTCCCAGTAATCGCCACCATAAGAGATTTCATTGACTTCAAATATTTCGAAAATTGTTTTGGAAGGATTAGTTAAAAAATTATTGGTACTGATTGAAGCATTAAACATCCTAGAATATTATAAAAATTGGTTTTAC
>CAKNYM010029812.1:24161-40323 GCA_932195095.1 Andricus curvator | reverse complement strand
CCCCCCCCCCTCCCCCCGTAACAGAAGTTTTGGTGGGACTGACGTAAGAACTGGACTCTCCACTATACGACGAATCACTACTTAACTTGGGCATGATTTCGACTCGCACAACAAATTTCGCCCATAAAGGTGGTAGTTGGGTGTACAATCTAAACATGAATAATACAAACAATAAAGTAGCCTCGGAATGGACTGAAACTTTGATTGAGGTTTTGAAATATGGTCAGGAGTAGATAGGGAATCACATGGTAGTCAAGGGGTCGGTTTGATTATGAATGAAAAAGCAAGATATATGTTCCAAAAACGACTTAAATACTTTTTTTCTCCCCTTTTCAGATAGTTGGAAAAAAGCTTTCTGATTGTAGGATTTATTATAAAGATACGGAAATATACGCTGAAGTAAAGGAATTACCTTCTTCATTTTAAATCAAATACAACTTTAGTCATTTTTATCTGAAGAACATTGAACATAACATATGGTCGTTGCGAAGCGCGACGACCAAATTGCGCGCAGCAAGCGCGCTCAAACTTTTGGGTTTCTATTATACGATGAACAGAAACGAGCGTGAAGCGCGAGGTGCACATGATGATCATACCAAATATCGAGCGCGAAGCGCGAGTGTCGTGATGAGAATGTGTTCCTTAAGGTCGATAGAACCTTAAGTAAATTAGTTCTTATTTTTATGTAAAACTGACATAATTAAACCAAAAGCAGGTCATAACGATGAAGCTTACTAAGAGAGTATTAGCCTGCGAAGTGCGCAATAGCGAGCACACGAAGTGTGAAAACCTAGACGACAAATGTGTCCAAGCGCGCAGAGCGAGGTGAATGCATTATCGAGCGCGAAGCGCGAGATAAACATATAATCGAGCGCGAAGCGCGAGATCCAACAGGTGCGCGCCCTAGGCGCGCTGAAACTTGCGAGCGAAGCGAGCCGCGCGCGAAGCGCGCGATGAGAATGTGCCCGCGAGGCGGGCAGATTTTTTTTTTATGCAAAAAGATAATATTACATAAATCCGATGTACAAGTTGTCTTTATTTTCATCAAAACTAATATTTAATAAGTTAAAATATGCATTTAACTCACCTTTGTTTTTGAAAATTTTCTGTTAGCGTCGGCTTGGTTTTCTTCTTCTTATTGCTTCCAGCTTCTTGAATCGTTTGCTTGTCCTTGTTCTATTCACTGCTGAGGAGAAAATAAGAGTGACTGACTCAGAGACGATGAGTCCATAGCTTAGCTTTCCATAATAATGCGCATAAATACACTGCTTGTGATTGGTTGAATGGTCACGCTAGCACGCTAGTTACGAGATTCAAGCGATGCCGTCCGAATGGACCAATCAAAACACAAGTTTCGCAATCTAAAACTTTTAGTGACAGATAAGCGATAAAACAAAAACATCGATACCAAACATCGAAGAAGGAAAATCGACGTATCGAAAACATCGAAGTCGAAACATCGATGTCAAAAACATCGACATCGAAAGCGAAACATCGATGTTTCGATGTTTTTCGATGTCGATATCCCAGCGTCTGAACAGACACAAGATGGTCTGTCCAGCACCCGGCCAGCGCCCTGAAAATTTTCCACACGGGTTAAATTAAATTTGTTTAAGGATTTTCTTTTTTTCTAATGAACGGCAGCAAAGAACGTCGTTAAAATAATACAACATATATTTTGATGCCTTGCATTTATAGGATTCAAAATACGTACATAATATGCATTTTTGAAGAAGTAACTTTCATTTTTCGGTTAGATCTGCATACGTTAATAAATAATTTTTTCAATTATATCTTGATAATCATATTCTAGATTAATACTACTTCACGTTCAGTAATGAAAATGCTTGATACTTTTATATTATAGGAAAAATATTTATTCAAAATTCAACAGATAAATCAACCTGCCATCATGGATTTTATTTTAGGGGCTAAAGAACAGGTGACCCACGATTTGAGACCCATTGAAGACCTAATTAGCTTGTCGCTTAATCTATTACGATGCTTGCGAATCGTTAACGAACTTCGTAAAAAAAGTTGCTCGGATGCAACTGATGATGCCGGAATTGCTAGGAAGTCTCGAGCCATGCGAGCGAGATTAGGATACTGTTCTTGATGATCTTTCCACCACATTAAAACATCATTGGTCGCAACTGCTCGTTCTTCAGCAACGTACAACTTTATTTCTCCTTCCCAGTCACTTTCTGTGAAACCACAAGAGATTCTTTGGTTTTCTTGTATGCAAAGAAAATAACTTAAGATCTTCTTCATCTTCAGAATGCTGATCTATGGGTTCAATGCGAATAGGGCTCTCCTAAATATTTTTAATACAAAAATTATTATATTTTTTTATTATAATAATATGTCCTGACGAGAACGATTTTGGGACATTTTAATATCTAGCATGGCATAATTCCCGAGTTTCAAGATCACATGGATATTGAATACAGATTACTTGGAATGTTTGAATATTCCAGTACTCTCTAAATTTGAATCATTTGCATTTTTTAATAATTTCAATTAGTGACTGAATTCTATCTATGAATTAGTTATTCTTACTGTTGAATCAGAAAGTTCGACTGATTTATCAGTAGGAAAGAACTGATTCATAACTTAAAATCAGTCACTGATTGAAATTATTTAGAAATTTTACTGATTCAAATTTCGAGAGTATATGCTTGTAAGATCGGAATATTGTTGATATTTTATTCTTGAATGATTACCTGCTATCTTCTTCAGAAAATTTAAAACGCATTTATATTTTATTTCTAAATGTTTTACTTATATAATAAGCACGTTCCGTAAATAAAAAATTTTGTCAAAAATTCAACATTCATAAACATTTTTTTATAATTTTCTTCATAAGTTTTTTTCGGGACTACCTTTTGTACGGGTGCTCTGTAGTACTCAGTTCTGAAGACACTCTTAAACTTTTCCAGTGATAAAGCTTTCATTTCTCGTCCCCATGAAGTCATATTGAATGTTTCAAATTTGTGTCTTGGGTCTAAGATCAGTATCGCACAATATATCCAGTTACTCTTGCTGTAATGTTTAAGCAATTTGGCTAATCCTATGTCCAAAGCTAACAGCATATTCTCTTCTATCGGGCTTCTAACTTTTTCTGGCAATCTTTCGATTGAATTTTTAATTTTATCAAGAAGCATATTGAAACCGACAACGACCAAATTTAAGGAAGGGTACTTTTGTCCACTCAAAGCTGTTGATAAGACTTTAAAATTTCGCAAATATTTGTGAATTTCTTGCAAAAGGATCCATTCATAATCGGAGATAGTCAGTTTTCTTAGCGCCATATTATTTTGACAGAGCAAAATAATTGATTGTTGCATTCGTGTTCCCAAACAAACCATGTTACATATCGAGTACCACCTGGTTGAAGCGTCGATGTTTGGCGACAACATTTTGATGGCACAAACGTCGCAACTGCTTTGAACCTTGTTTCTTCAGTACACGGAGAAAAATGGATGTTTAAACGTAACATCTAGATCTTCAGGGTTAACATATTTTATGTTTAACTATAGGACAGCAATCTAGATGTTCAAAGTTAGGATCTGTAGATATTAAAAACTGAGATGTTACTCTGAAACATCCAAAATGTTCAACCTGAAATATCCGAAATATTACATGTATGGTTATGTCAACTCACGGCTGTAAATATTTGAGGAATTTACTTATTTCTGAGCATTTAAGGAATTAATTGATAACTTATTTGTGAATTTAAAACTAAACTTGAATTTTCGTACATGAACGAAAAACAGATACAGGGTATGAAATGCTGATCAGAAAATACATTCAGTCTAGCTGAGGTTATGTTTAATATTTTTAATTCAAAATAAAAAATAAAAACGGGGTAAGTAAGCTGAGAACCAATAATATGTAATCTGCATTTAAAATTCTATCTATTTGAGGTTACTTAAACTCATATTTTATTATAAATTCACAAACATTTTGTCAAATCACGTGTCAAATGTTCAAAGGTGTTCGAGTCAATATAACGTCAAACTTAAGAATATTGTTCCGTCCTGTAGACAGAAAAAAGTCGTTATACAATTTTAATTAAGGATAGCTAATTTGGATTCTTTGAAAATGTTCAAAAATTGTAATATTCCATAATTGTAATATCGAAATTATATAGCCGTCAAATATAGTCGTGAAATTCGAATGCGCAATGCGCATGCGTTCAGATGATTTTAACATCTGAATATGTTACAGTTTAACATAAAAATATTTTTACGCCTAACATCTCAAAAAGATAGTAGATGTTTGGCATGAATATCTGCATGTTAGGCGGAACAATCTTACCCTTTGAACATCTACATTTAAACATCCATTTTTCTCCGTGTAGTCCGAGTTTGTGATGAGTTTAAACAAGTTTCGTAGTTTCGAAAATGGTGATAAAATAGGACTGGCTTCAATGTTGGTTAAAATTTTACTGGCTTCGTCATCATCATTCTGAAGTTCTTGGTTTTCATTCCAGTTTCCAGTGTCTTCTTGATCTTCTTGATCTCCTTTATTATTTTCGTCGCAAATAGTATCCAGTCCCAGTAGGTTCAACATTCCTTGCACCGATATATTAAGAATCTGTGGATAATATTGAGTGATAAAATAAGACAATTTCACCATGAACCTTGAATTTGCGCAAATGCTGTCTACCGTTATTCCGAGCACTTTCAGTGTTATTCAAAACTCTTCTACAGTTTTATAGAAGGATTTGGCAATGTCTTTACCACTATGCTGACCATGAGAAGCCACAAAGTCCACTACAAGGGAATGCCATTAAAAAATTGCCATTACAGCTCCTTTCATTTTCTCAAATCTGTTTTGAACCATAGATGTCATTCTGTTCCGCATTGGAACTTCAGCGGCCAGATTAAGATAGTGAAAGAATTCTTGAGTCTCTTCATCATCAAAAAAGTTCAGAGAGAAGTGTTTTTTTGCTGCCCGATCTACCAGTTTGTCGTTAAATACTTCTTGTTGAAAAGCCTACAGGAACATTATGTGTATTGATCATAAAATTTTATATATTATGAGGTTAGGCGAAGCCAAAGTAAGTTAAAAAATTCGTATTTCAGAGTTCTGAAAAATAGCTGTTTTTAAAGTTTTTTATTTTACATAAATTGTCCAATTTATAATAATACGTTTGAATTTTAAACTTGGCTTTATTTAGGAGAGATTTTTATTTTCATACTTTGAAAGTTTTAGTTTAAGTCAAAAATTTTCTAAACCAATATAAATAATAAACAAGTATTACTTATAGGATCTGAACTTTAAAAAGACTAACAAAAAATGTATAAAAATTTAATTTTTGTCATATCAGTAGATAAAAAAACCACAGGTGGGGTATCTGGGTTGCTTGGGATATTATAAAACCTAGGTTTGGTTATCAAAACGTTTTAATGACAGAAATCGTAAAATGAATTATAAAATTGTTCAATTACTGGTTGAGATGTGTCTACTGATGGATAAGTTTCTTTGAATTCGTTCAGGTGTTCAATATGCAGATGACGCTTTATACCGGTAATTTTACCGCCTGTCATTTTGATAGTTTTTATTGTGGGGGGATCTTTCAAAAGGCACAACTTACATTTCCCTCATTTGAACTTGTCCTTATCCAAATTAAACTCAAATAAATCTCGGAGCGGCTTACCATTATGCTTCCTCCGTTTTGGTCGAAATACTGTATCGTCTTGAGCGATTCCATTATGATTGAAATTATAAATGTAAATTAACAAAATATATCATATTCAATAACTAAATGGGTTAAGATTTAAGTTTGTTGAGGTTAATATTAAAATAATTAAATCTCGAATTTAAACAATTATTTATTTATACTAATTATAATATTTAATTTACTTTGTAGTCCGCTCGTTTTCCTCTTGAGTTTCATGCTGCTCTATCTCTTCAGACTCTTCTGAAGATTTCTTTTGATTTTCACCACAGACATTCGCTGTCATTTTGCCACTGTCACAGCTGACACATCGAGCAAATATTCGCATTTTGAGACGATATGAGACGGAAAATGTCAAAAGAATATCCGAGTGACTCGGTTCGAAAAATGCTCGTATTTCGAACAAAATAAAACGAGATAGACGATCATCTGGTATCTACACTCAACACTAATTGTTTTTCATGCAGATTTATAGATGGTACTTCAGTTTACTTTTTTCACTCTTTCTGAACTGAAGTATTCCTTAAAAATAGATATATAATTGTTTTTTGGGTTGCTGATCACGAATTTGCTATCAGATTTGCAAAATTAAAAATGGTGGATCCCACATGGCGGAATAATTTTTTAGAAAATTCCAATTTTTGTCTGAAAATCTGTACCCTGCAAGAAAAAAAGATTCATTTCAAATCCATTGACTGAAATTCAAAAATAAAATAGGCAATCGACAATTTTGGTGAAATGCAATTCAAGTCAAATATGGTGAATTGCATTTAATATCCAATTGTTGAATCGCAATTGACAAATTTCTCAGTGAATTGAATTGAATGTCTGCAACTGCAGTGAATTGTAGATATGCAATAGAACCAGTGTGCGGGCTATTGCACTGAATTATTTCGCAAGCCAATGAACCGTCTTTTGGATTTAATTGACGACTTTCATTTCAAAAAGATTTTGTAAATGGTTTTATATTATATAATAGAGGTTAATGTAAAAATGGAGATTGGTCAAGCGATGCATCTATTATATTATTATACCATTAAGCCATTTCCCTTTCGGCGAGCCTCTAGGGGTAAGCGTGGCACTACCCGATTCGGGTAGTGTTTCTAGGTGGATAGTTTCTTGTAGTAAATAACTACAAGTGTGGGCTCACCACACCCACGACCGCCAACAGCAACGCAGTAGTATCAGACGGTCACCCATCCAAGTACTAACCGCGCCCAACACTGCTTAACTTCAGTGATCTAACGGGAACTGGTGTTTCCAGCGTGGTATGGCCGTTGCTATATAATTGTTGTTATATAATTTGTACCTTCGGACTAAAGTTCAGTGAATATTGATTATTTAATGAGAATAAAAAGTGACTTTGGACATAAATTAACAATATAATACAAATAATATTTATCGAATTTTGTTGACATCATTCCGTAATGATGAAATGCCACCAATTGCATCTTTACGATTTAAATACATTGCATAAGTTCAAATCCATTGAGGTACATTCAATGATAGTTCTACCAATTGCATTTAATTGCAAATGCTCAGTGAAATGTTGCCAGATTCTTACCACGTGGAGGTAAGTAGAAGATTGCCGAAAATCTTCTTTTGTTGTTGTATTTTTTTTTCTGTGAGTTCTTTATTTTTGATACGTCGTTTTATCTAACGTACATGAGCTTGCGTGAAGCAATTTGAACAAAGATTATGTCAACATGATCTTCACCTTCCATCAACTCAAATTGATCTACAAAACCATCATTTTATGAGACAGCGACCCTAGGTTTAGATTATTTTATAATCTTGAAACGTTCTTAAAATGTGCTTGAACTCAAAAACTAGTCTCGCCTCCTAAATAAGTAGCTTCAAGATTTATTTTACAGCTCTACACTTCGTTAACAAAATAGAGGAAATGTCTCACGTTTTATGTCATTATTTTAGTTATAAATATCACTTTTATTACAAGGGCTAGAAATTATACAAAACTCAAAAGATTGCTAGAGAGTAAAGGTAAATAATATAATACTGTGCAGCGAGCGAATACTCACCATCGCGCAGTTTTTGCAGTAAAGGGCGGAGTAAATCCTGCTGTTCTCCTATCCGGACAATCGGACGTTAAATTTGAGAGAGGTCATACATTTGGAAGGAAAGGATTCCTTTAAAGTGGAAGTTGAAAATCAGTGAACCACGCCTGAACCCTACTTTTTTATAACATCCTGCGCAAACTAGACGAAAATTCGTCTGTTGCGTTAAGTATTCTCTCGCTGAACCGAGTATACGCTCGAAAGAAAAATCATTTTAGTATTAAGTAACAATTTCCGTTCTAAGTCTGAGAACAATTTTTACGACTAGATATTTCAGAGGCAAACATTTTTCCCTTCTCTGAAATACCACATAAAATTCATAAGCATACGTTATTTGATTTCCACACGCAGAAAAAAGAAATGTAATATTTACTAATCAAGAAATGTAAAGTTTTTCTTGTAACCGTAACAGTAAAAACTGCTCTTAATGAAAGGGTGAAAATGTCAAAAGCACTTAGCATTTCGTGAATGTCACAGTGAAATTAGGGTGAATTTAACGGTAATCCTTTAGTAAAATAAACCTCTATTCCCTAGTATGAAATACGGTAAGATATGTATAATCCACCGAACCGAGATTACATTAGTGGTGCAGTGAACATTACAGAAGGATCGGTACAGGCTACCGATCCGAATCGCTTGTTTAGCTCGCCCTCAAAGTCGTAATCACGCAACCTATCCGCGCGGACCACCGGCTGAATTCGTGACGCCATCGGCAATGGATGGATTACATCACCTAAAAAACATTTATTTTTGACATTTCTGTGACAGTCATTACATTACTCAATATACCCACTTAGCAATGAAGGGGTTTTATAATAAATAACACAATTTTGGATGGCGCCTCGGAATGGACTGAAATTTTGATTGACGAAATGCATACACACGGTAAACCTAAAGGTCGAGTTTCAGGCGATGAATGGAGACTGGGTGTTTGGAATGCTAGAGGAGTGAATGATCTTAAAGTAAGAGAACTGCGAGAAACTATGCATGCAAGGAAACTAGATATTTTATGTGTACCTGAGACGAAGAAAAAGGGTTGCGAAAGTAGAAACATAGAAAATGGGGTGTTGAGAGGCGGTTTTGAAATATGGTCAGGAGTCGACAGTGAATCACATGGTAGTCAGGGGGTCGGTTTAATCATGAATGAAAAAGCAAGACAACATCTCAAAGATCATGGGTTTGTATCTCCCAGATTATTGTGGGCTAAAATGAAGGTAGGAATTAGAAGATTATTCAT
Source organism: Andricus curvator (assembly GCA_932195095.1). Lineage (NCBI taxonomy): Eukaryota > Metazoa > Arthropoda > Insecta > Hymenoptera > Cynipidae > Andricus > Andricus curvator. The sequence goes on along the minus strand of CAKNYM010029812.1, from coordinate 31,325 downwards.
CATAGCGTGCTACGCCCCAGTTGATAGTGACCCGAGAGAAGTCAAATATGCCTTCTAATATCCACTCTAAATGATACAATAAGTATTTGCGATCAAGGTGAAAGAATAATTCTGCTAGGAGATATGAACGGATGGGTCGGTGTCCAACGTCAGGATACAGATACAGAAAGGGTGCTAGGTAAATTTGGGGATGCAACAAGAAAAAATTATAACGGGGAAAAATTAGTTAGCTTATGCTTAGAAAAGGGCCTATTTATTACAAATACGTGGTTTAGACACAAAATGATCCACATGTACACCTGGCGTAAAGGAAATAGCCACAGTATAATTGACTTTGTTATTGCGGATGAAAGACTAAGAGAACTAGTAAAAGATACAAGAGTCATGAGGGGTTCCGAATGCAATACTGATCATTACCTCTTAGTCTCCAAAATAAATTTACGGCGAGGATGGAGAAGAAAGAGAACAACAAAAACAACACAAACGCGAATAAAGATTGAAAATTTACAGAAACCGGAAGTGCGAATAGACTTTCAAAATAGGTTAAACGAACGTATAGATGAGACAATTTGGAAGGGATTATTAAACAATAAAGATTTAGAGGAAATAGACTTGAAAATAATTACAGACACAAAAAGAGAAAAGTTAAACGACTAGTCAAAGAGAGTAAAGAGAAAATCAGAATAGAAGAAGAGAGGAAAATACAAAACAACTTTGAAGGAATTATAAAACTATTATATAAACAGTTGAAGGAAAGTAAAAATACAGAGTTTGCGAGCATGAGAAACAGCAAAGGTGAAATGCTATATGACATAGAAGGGATAGTAGACGCTTTAAAAGACTCTTTTAAAGAACTATTAGGAGGTGAAGATATAGGACAACAAAACTGCGACATAGAACATAATGCATTAGAAAACCCAATTGAAAAAGTCGGTGTCACTGAAGTCAGAAACATAATAAAGAACTTGAAAAAAGGTAAGGCTGCTGGTGTAGATAGTATCAGCGCTGAAATGCTTAAATACGGTGGCGAGTACATACCTCACAGGTTGTGCGAATTGATAAATTTATGTATCGAGACGGGAGAAGTCCCAGACGATTGGAGAAAAGCGATTATCGTACCAATATACAAAAGAAAGGGAGATAAAAGCAACTGCAGTAATTTCAGAGGTATCAGCCTTCTGAGTACCGTAAGTAAAATATACTCAAAAATACTTATTCGTAGGGTAATGGAAATTACAGAAGAAAAGATATGGGAAGTCCAAAGTGGATTTATGCCAGGAAGATCATGTACAGATCAGATATTTAGCCTAAGACAGATCACAGAAAAAAGCTTAAGAGTAGGAAAGAAAGTTTTCTGTGCATTTATTGACCTAGAAAAAGCATTTGACAAGGTAAATAGAAGTAAACTTTGGGAGGTCCTTAAAGAGTACGGAGTAAATGGAGGGCTCTTACAAGCAATAAAAACAATATATGGGTAATTGTCAAATTGTAGGCAAATTTTAGCACCTATAGTGGCAATCACATTATTATTAGGAATTAAATATTTCATAACGGTAATTAATCTTATCGCATCTAAAAATTTAAAATCCAAAAGGGATTTGATGAAAGAGAGCGCGAGCTTTTAAAAAGGTCAAAAGTGAATAATGTAACGCATGCAATTCAGGGAAAACGAAATATTTAACTATTGTACCGTACGGTAATGATGCGAGAACAATGATGAAGTTTAGCCTTTTTTGATATTTATAAAAAAATAACAGATTTTAATCATAAAAAGTCACCTACTTATGAAAGAAAACACCGCTGAGCAAGTAGCGGAATGGTTTTTATAATTTTTTTTCACTCCGAAACTGGTTTTTAACGCACGTACGGGAATGACGTTTTTGTTGTCAAAATGCACTTTTCAGTTTTAATATCAGATTCACAAAAAAAAGAGTTAATATTTTAAGCTCAATTTTATAGGATATTGTATTAAACGATACGCTCAATATTTCGGTATTTATTACTCAACTGTAACTACAATATTTTACTAGAAAGAAAGACGTATGGTAATGACGTCTGAAATGACAAAAATCGAAGGACAGACTTTAAGGTTTTTACAATATTATTTATTTGACTTAAAAAATGTGCATACATTAAATTTACGTTCATCTAAAGTTTATAAACTTGATACGTTAAGCGTTGTTCAGGTTACTGTCTAAAAAAAGGAGAAAATCAGTTTATCCTTGTGCAAAGTGAGGTTGGGACGCCGTACGGTAATGACGTTTGGGGTGTTCTTATACTAAATTAAAGTTAATAGCAACAGAAATGCAAAAAAAGAATTGACCATTTTGTAGAGGATGATGATAAGTATTTATTAAACTTAAAAAAAAATCAGTACGAGTTTCTAAATTAATGTTATATGACTGGGACTTCAAGTTTTCCTTCAATTTGACAATTACCCATATACAGGTAGTAAAGCGAGTGTAAGGGTAAATGGGAAGCTGAGTGACTGGTTCGATATTATGCAAGGCGTCAAACGAGGATGCGTTATGTCCTGGTGCCTATTTATCATATTCATGGACAAGTGTCTAAGAACTGCACTCTTCGACGAAGAAGGTATAGATCTCCAAACAGTCAAGGTACGTGGGTTAGCTTTCGCAGATGACAAGATTGTTATGGCAGAATCAGTCCAGGACTTGCAAAGAATGTTGAATAAACTTGATACAAGCATGAAGGACATGGGACTCAAAATTAACGTAAATAAAACGAAAATCATGGTGTTTGAGGGAAAAAGTGAGAAAACAATATGCAACATTGCCATAAATGATGAGAGATTAGAACAAGTTGACCAGTACGTATATCTAGGTAGTCTATTCACTAGCGACGGAAAAATAGATGGGGAGTTAGATAGGCGCATAAATAAGGGTAGACAGGTTATCGGTAGAGTAGGGTCCATCCTCACAAATAAAAACATATCAAAAAAAGCTAAAATGGCCATAAAATAATTCTATATTCGTACTGACTGTACTATACGGTAGCGAGACATGGACCTGTCAAGAAAAGGACAGGATTAAAATTAACGCGATCAGCATGAAGCCTCTGCGCATAATATGCGGGAAAACACTGATGGACAAAGTCCGAAACGAGACTATCCTCAAAGAATGTGGTACAGGAGAGACACTAGTTGACATATGAGAAAGAAATCAGTTAAGATGGTCCGGACATCTTGAAAGAATGAAAGATGAACGACTGACCAAACAAGTGTATAAAGGTAAAGTAAATGGTAGAATGCCCAGAGGTAGACCGCCGAAAGAATGGTTAGAATCTGTAAATGAGACATTGATCCGTAGAGACATAAGAAGCCATAGAAACACAAGAGCTTGCATGAAAAAATGCATGGACGTGAAGGAAGCTAGAGTAGTATGCCAGGACAGAAAAGTGTGGCGACAAATAGTTTGTAAACAGAGTGACAATAGAATGAATGACGCCTGAAACAATGACCTTGGATACTAATGGGCCCAAGTGGGGAACCATACATAACAATTTTGTGAGGCTCTTCACTTGGGGTGATCGCTAGAGAGATTGATCAGCGACCTGGGTCGGAGCAGTGTTGCGGAATAAACGTGTCATTTAAATAAATAACACGAGAATTCCAGATCAATCTAAAATATTCATACCTAACACCTATACACCTATTTACCTTATACCTATATACCTACATACCTTACACCTATATACCTATTTAACTTATACCTATCAACTCTATACCTATACACCCATATACACACTACTATTCTCCAACCGAGCAAGTCACGCCTACCCCGAAAGGGAAATGGCTTAATGGTATAATGATAACATCTTATTCACAGGTCGCGTACAGTTGAGAGCTTATTGGAGCAAAACGTGTTTGCGTTCCGCGACTGTTCCAGCTGACATGTATGGATATGAGGTAAATGCGAGCACTTTTTTTCGTGTGCCGCGATGGCATGGACGCGTATTCAAAAGTCGTTACCGAGGTCGACACCTTAGTTACAAATGCATCTCGGAATTATTGCACAGATCCCAACTCGTGTAATAGTGTAGTGGTTAAGCTAATCGACTTGCGTGCTTAGGTTTATGCATTCGAATCCTCCCTGTTGCGTGCGAAATTTTAATTGTATTATAAGCGTCGTAACTCACAAATACCGATTAATTATAAGTATATCCCAAAATATATCTCAGAATTAACCGTGTGTTTATTTATTAATTATTTTTGAGCAATATTTTTTTACAGTTTATAGAGCCGTCCAAAATATAGTCTCTGCCGTTAACATAAGTTAGATATGTTTATATTATCCGTCAAAGTGACATGATAATTCGTAATTGCAGCATCGAGGAACAGTGCAGAATAGCGACTGGATCGGTAAAATGTACTGATCAGCAGGTCAGCAGCACTTGAAAATCGGTACTGGTAACCATCAATGATAGTCATATTCAGTTGCCTATAATTGTAACATTTATTGAACTACCGTGTTTTCCATATACGTACTTGGAAGATCAGTAGATTTAACTTGGTTTTCAGTAAAATGTAAGGTTCTTTTTTCTGCGTGTATGTGACAGGGTAATAGGACTGCACTCTCCTTGATGAGGTGCGTTGACTTGAGAAAAGCGCCAAGATGGGATCATAAGTGGATCCGCCTACACGACCAAAATTGGGAAAAGTACGAACCAATTAAACAGTTAAAACTAATTCTGAGGTATGAGTTTTACCAATGAATTCATAAGTAAACGCCCAAGAGCTTCGGGTACTAGGGTAGGAAAATCTTCAGAGAGGTCCAGAGAACAGTTTTTTCACATGTGATCGTCATATTGATTTGCATCCTTCTTTTGGGAAGTTCGTCTCCCTAAGGCAAAGCTTAAACTCGGTCTCGGACTTAGTATATTTTCAAGTTTTTGTTGCAAAGCAACTCCAATATATGTTACGTGGCTGAGTTAATTTTATTTTCGTAAATTCATCCGATTTCTTATTTTTATAAGTCGGCGATAAGAAGATTTAATTAAAATCGCGCAAAATTACCGATCGAAGAATTTAGTTTAAAATAAATTCCCAGACTGCGCTCAAGTCAGGTCGTGACAGACCAAGCGCAGTGGAGCACATGCTCGGCAACTTTACACTCGTCTACGATTCAGCGACGAGCCTCACATGCCTCGCTGCCCTTTTGTCGGCAAATTGGCATATAAATACGAATCAACAAAGCTCCTTCTGTTTTGAATATTCATTCATTATGATGCTCAGAAAAAAATCATAGATGGAACCCGCTCTAAGTTCATCACAAATGAATGATGGTTTTGTAGATCAATTTGAGTTGATTGAAGGTGAAGATCATGTTGACATAATCATCGTTCAAATTGCTTCACGTGAGTTCATGTACTTTAGATAAAACGACGTATAAAGAATACAGAGCTCACAGAGAAAAATCATAAAAATATTTTAAAAAAAATATTTTCGGCAATCGTCTACCTCCACGTGGTGAGAATCGGGCAACATTTCATATAATGGCGAAAGACGATACAGAAACGAATCGATCATCGATAGAATTGAATAACACAAATTTGTAAAGTACGTATCTCGACAGAATTTCATGAAATTTTCCATTGCAGTTCATTATATTGGATATGCCACTTCGATTATTGCAAATCTGATCGCGAATTCGCGATGTTCGACCCAAAAAATCTTGTGCACTATTTATATCCGCAAAAATGACAGTTTCTCGGAAGTATGTCCGCCATGTTGGATCCGCCATTTTGAATTTCGCGAATCTGATCGCGAATTCGCAATCAGTGACCCCGAGAAGCCTTGTATACAGTTTTTCATACAAAAATTGAAATGTTCTAAAAAAAATTAGTCCGCCATCTTGGATCCTCCATTTTGAATTTTGCAAATCTGATAGCAAATTCGTGATCAGCAACCCAAAAAACTATTATATATCCATTTTGAGGAATACTTAAATTCAGAAAGAGTAAAAAAAGTAAACTGAAGTAACATCTATAAATCTGCATGAAAACTAATTCACAAATGTTGAAATTTTTTGCAGCCTGGTATTGAAAATAGAAAGATCCTACATATTTTGCTAGCATGAGTCCCAATAACACGTTTCATCAAAATCTAGGAGTTCAAACTTGCTGTAAAATTGAGTCACTTATGACACTCATGAGTCGTGTCCGAACGTATAATAGACACTGCATGCATTAATGACAAGTAGAGTCTCAACCCGAAATAGCGTGACAAGAACAAAAATTTCCATACATATTCAAGTCAATCACATGCCAGTCAGTCTCAGATAGGTAGATGAGCAGAGAACGCAGCTTTGACATATAAGTACTCTTAGATTCAGGATTAACAAAAAATATTTGAAACACTGTAAAATAAGTATTGTTCTCTACATCATTTTTTTGCAGATATTATTTTAAATTCGAGTTATATTGTTTTTTAATAGGATAAGGTTATTTTTAGTATAAAACAAATGACTCCGGGATCCCACCAGTGGTCTCATTTTAAGACTGAAGAGAATCAATTCCGCAGCACTCGAGTCTGTAGGCTGCTGAAATTCTCTGCTAGAGAGCAGCACGTTTAGAGTTTGTCCCCTGTTATGAGTTTTTTCCCCTGTAGTCTAGTTTTTTCTGAAAACCCGCGGTTTTCACGCATGTGTTGAAGAAAATGATTTCTTTTACATTGAGTTATCAAACTAAAAATGAAGATTTTGGAAGGAGAATGAAATTGTTTGACTCACTAGTGATGAGTGTGCTATTGTATGGAGTAGAGGTGTGGGGGTGGAAGGAAAGCGAAGAGGTAAATAGGATACAGGAGAGGTATGTAAAGTGGACACTGGGGTTGGCAAGGAACACGCCTAATTATATTGTCAGGAGGGAGACGGGGAGAACGAGTGTAGGGATTCTAGCGGGGAGTCGAGCGTGTAAATATGAGGAGAAATTTTTGGAAGAAGGGGGAAGTAAGCTGGTTAGGGAGTGTTGGTGGGAGAAGGAGAACAGGAGAGGGGGTGGGAAGATGGAGGTTGAAAGAGAAAGGTATTTTAGAACGAATGGACTGCATATTGATGAATTGAGAAGGATGCATGAGGAAGGAAGGAAGGTATATGAGTTGGTTAAGAAAAACAGCATGGAGAGAGAGAAGACAGCAGGGGAAGA
>CAKNYM010029812.1:4797-24151 GCA_932195095.1 Andricus curvator | reverse complement strand
TAAGATGGAGAAGAAGAGAAGGAAGGAGGAAGAGGAATGGAGAAGGAAAGATTGTAAATAGAGGAGGAAGTAAATATAAGTAATTGTAAATATTGTAAATAGTAGATAAGTATTAGGTATTAGTCGCGGAGGCAGAGTTTGGTAATGCGAGGCAAGCAAGAAAGTAGGGACATGCGAGCGAGGCGAGGCGAAGCGAGGAAGGCAATGCGATAAGAGCGAGCGGCGTTAGATATAAGGTGTGGAAGGATGTTAGTTTTAAGGCTTAGTTGTAAGAAAATTCTGTAAAAAAAAAATGGAAGTGTAAGCAAGTCAATTTTTTAAGGCCAGCAGGCTAAAAAATAAACGTTTATCTTTAACTAAAGATACCGTGAGTGTTAAAGAAACATAGAGATTTACGACAAGGTTTCACTTAGAATGTTTAGTTTAACGACAAGAGACAAAAGATTGATAAGGACATCAAAATTTAAAACTAGAATTATTATATCAAACATTTGTTAACGTCCGCATACAACTGGTACTACTTGGTACTACATGGCCGGTTCTAGTTTAGGAGATATTCGTGTTTTGCTAATTCAAGGTTCAAATTATTATTTTTGGGTTTGAGTGGAGAATGATACTATGGCGTATACTGAATCTATGGACACTATACTCATGTCGCGAAAACAACCGGAAGAGGGTTAGAATGGCCTTCTTTACGCCCTTGATACACAATGTACTATTGCATATGGATTTCAATATTCGGATATGCAGCTAAAACAAACTAATAGTATAGAAAATTGATGTTATTTTGTCGACCAGATTAATTAGTAAATTTCTAATCTTAAATTTTGTCGATTTTACGGGCCAAATAATTTTTTGAGAAACGACAAAAAATTATTTTTTCTCGATTTTTTCTCGTTTCTCCAAAAATTAGTTGACCAGTATAATCGACAAAATTTAACATCAGAAATTTACAAACTAATAGTCCAAGAAAAAATCTAAGGGTTTCGTTGGATGCAATAATTGAACAAAAATCTATCTGAAAAGACCACCAGATAACGTTCTTCAAATATTATAGAATGCAAATAAATTTTTCACAATGTATAAACTCCAATTTAAACATTGTTTATATCCCTTCCACTCTCACTAGAAAAATCCTATGAATATCGATAATCGAAGAACGTTATCTGGTTGTAATTTACGATAAATTGTTGTTCAGATATTGTTTAAACAAATTATAAATATTATAAACAATAGAATTGTTTACATTATACTTTTTTTGCACGATTAGAAAAACTGCTAGAGATATAGCAGACGCATCCAATGATACCTTTATATTTTCTCAGGAACTATTAGTTTGTTCTAGCTATATGTCCAAATATTGAAATCCATATGCGAAGGCTTTTTTGGTATGCAGTGAGAGTGAAGGGGATAAAAACAATGTTTAATTGATGAATTATTTACTTTCAGTGGTTTTTTAAAGTTCACAATAGTGTTATCTTCATTTAGCATAGTGTTAGTTTACATTATTGTACATTGAACAATCAAAAACCAAAAAAATGGTTATAAACAGTTTATTTGTTTAAATAATTATTTTTTCGCGGTGATTAAAAAAACCCCTGGGGGTGTTCAAATGAAGTATCTACTGATGTGCTTGAAACTATTTTCGGAATGATAAATTTTTTTATATTGAGTTTCAAATTGTTTATAAAAATTTAATTGTTTAATTATAATCTTTTTGCATAATTAAAAAAACTCTTAGAGATATGGCTGAGAAGAATCCCGATATGTTTTCGGTTTTTTGATCGGACAATTACTTTTGTTTAGATAAATTCCCCAATTTTACGAATAAAACAAAAACTACGCATCCTAGTAAAAAGTGATTCATAACAAATTTGTAGATCTTTCTTGGGTTGCACAATTTTTGTATTCTTTTTTTTCGTATCTTGCATAGTTTGATCGCAAAATGGAATTTTTTATTTTTCATTATTTTTTATCTGACCAAAATTTGAATTTTTCGATTTTCCAACAAAATTTGAAAATTTGTTATGATAAACTTGTAGGGTGTTTGAAAAGAAACTTTTTTATTTTCCTGACTTTTTTTTATATCGTGCGTTGTTTGGATTAAACTTTTCATGTTTTTTTTAATTTTGCATATGCTGTATCTGTGGTAATTTTTTTATCAAAAACAGTGAAACAATTAATTGTTTGTATTTTTTAGTACTACGAATAGACGTACATAGAATTCTTAAATCTCAAAAAAAGTGATCTCTAACATTTTGAAAATGCTCTAACTTTTCGACATTTTATGCAAAATGGCTGGCTAAAGAACTTGGCCTTCAGTTCAGGACACTAAAAGAGTAAATACCGAAGGCCAATCCAATCCGTCAATTCTTATAAAGTTATTGTGCTAAAAGTCTACAAATCTAAAGGCACACATACATGCAAACAAACAGACATATTCGTGAAAAGAATGTGATGAGAATGTAAAACTGAATTTAAACAGTGAATTAATGGATATTATTTATTCTAAAACTTACATTTGTACAAACAAAATTTATTATAATATAGTTAGGATAAAAAGTGTATAGGGACATCTGAGTAGTTTTTGATACCATCGTTACGAAATACATAGTTATGAAACTTCCTCTCTTCACTCTCTTCTGTTGTAGATTTTCTGGACTGAATCTGAAATTAAAGATGCATTTATTAAAAGGAATTCTCGCAACTCATGGGCACACACTCCCTCTGCCACAGGAGAAGCGAACGAGTTATTCCTCATATTGTTTCTTATTAGAACAGGTTCTCTTCACTTGTACTTCAAATATTATATTGTGCAAAGTTCTATATTCAATCATATCAGCATTTTTAGATCCTCCCCGCGCCTAACAAATTCTTGGGTACCCAGTACCCACCCACTCAGTTGGGGTAGCGGCTGCTACTTATGTCATCGGGTGTAAGTGCCCCTACTACAACTGTATTCTATACATACATATAATGGGATTTATAGGTTAATTCAGTTATATATTTATAATTCAAAAATTATGAGATCTATAGCTCCTTATTAAAAAATGATTGCATAAGACATTTAGTCAAGGAGAAAGAATTAAAAAGCAATTTTTTTAGTTTTATACAAAATATTATTCAAGTTCAATATTTAAAAATATTAGACTCAATATGTTTATTTTAACTGATTTATTGTGATGTACAGTACTCACCACTTTTTGATCCTTAAATGTTGAATCAAAGGCTACTCTAACAACATGCACATTTTGAGCAATGATTCTGTCCAGTTGTTCAATACATTCAGAAACAGTTGGTTTCATCACATTTGTATTATTTTTTCCATTTTCTTGAAGTAGATCATTTGTAGTGTCCCATACGACTAAAATACCAGGTAAGCCATCCATAATCCTTTTTCTACACAATCTTTCTGCTTCAGCTTCATTCGTCTTACATTCAGAACTTTGGAGCCTCGAGCAGATAATGAAATTACACAAATGAGGACATGCTTTTCTGGACCCTACGTCCAAAATTTCTGTACATACGTTCATTGTCTTTAAAGCGTCTTGACTATTCGCCAGCTGATTTGTAACACGTTGGAGATCAAATATAGTATCCACAAGACCCATAACAGTTGTTTCCTTCAAAAGCGTTACAAAGTTTGTCACCTTCGAAAGATCCATATTTTCTCTTGTCATCACAGTAACGCCACGATTACGCCAAAAATTTAGTCTAAGCTTATAGTAGTTCCTATCGCTTCTGAATGTTGACGTTACTACTACATTTCGCGCCCCTCGAGCCACTAAGAAATCGATGAGTTCAAAACCAAAGGTCGAAATTCCTTCAATTATCAAGTAGACTTTAGAATCTGAAGCATAAAACCTAGGTATAGCTAAGGCTTGGTTGCTCTCTTGAGGCTGGATTTGTATCACTGTCTGTAAAACAAATAATTTGTCAAGAATATGAAACTCAATCAAGTTCAAAAATGAATTGAAATTTCGCGAAATACTTACAGTTTCAAGATTTTTATGTGATGCAACATCAGCAAATGCGGCTTGCAACTTATCTCTGGGATAAGTCTTATGGAGCAGAGGCATAACAGCTCCTGAATTTAAACCTTCCTTTATCATTGATGACAAAATCTGTCTAACTTGTAAATCAAGCGAGAGAACTTTCTTCGGAATGAAGGCAGAAATAACGACCTCCTTCCAGAAAATGCCCATGCCAAAATATTCGTGAACAGCATTTTCTAATTCTCCCACAAAAACCAAATGACCTCCTGTCTTGACGCAAGATAAATACGTCTCTACTTCTTTAAAATTACAATTGTTACAAACCACAATGTCAACTCCTGCTCCTTCCGTTTCGAATAACAGTTGATCTCTGAAAGCTATTTTTGCGGCACAGAGAATATTGCTCTCCGAAATTTGAGGATATCGTGAGCGGATGAATTGTCTTTCTGTTTCCGTAACGTAAGTGGTGAAGATCTTCCATTTGTTATGATGAGCTACATTGATGGCTGCCTGGCCGTAACTGCTGCAACCATCGATGATTAACACTGCTTTATTATTGATTAAAGAGTACCAATTCATCGTTTCGTATAAGCAGAGGGCACCGTAGGCCACTGTGTACGATAAAGGAACTGTTGCAGCTTCTTCGAATGTCCAAGACTCAGGAATCGGCCAATTATATTCAGGATGAATCGAAGCGTAAGTTGCCAGTGTGCCACTTCCAGAAATGCCCATGATTCTATTACCTTCTGCATTTATGCCGGAGAATGCGAGACCGAATTTCTTCAACTGATATTTGCTGCTTCTTACATCTGATGATGAATCTTCTATAGTTGGATATAAATCCTGTCGATTAATAACTGCACACTTAATCTTAGCAAGTGTTTCGAGTACAAGATTTTTAATACGAGGCCCTTCTGTCCATGCAATCGTTTCTAAATTTCCTGGATTGAGTTGCGTTGCTTCACAGTTAGAAACATTTTGGAAATGCGATAACTCTGGATTGAATGAGAATCCTTCATCTTCATACGGTTCTGGCACTATGCTTGCCAGAGTAATTCCAATAATCTCTACTTCTTTTGATGAAATAATGTTCAACTCACGACTGATAGACACCGATATATCTGCTAACAAATATAAATGGTTTAAATCTGCTTAAAATGCAATAAAACTTGGGAAATTGAGCAGACGTAATGCAATGTTCAACTTGAATAAAGGAGGCTTCACAAAAATCGTTATTATACGAGCAAGAACGTATTTTATTCACCTTTCGAGACTTAATTTAGATTGCACGTTGAAATGTGTTTAGGTTTGTAATTTATAGTTTTAAAGAACGGTGTACCTTGTGAATTCTTAGCTGCTGACTCATACTTATTGAAATCAAGGATGATTTTTCGAATTTCAAGAGGAACTTGAATTTTTCTAATATCACTTCCGAGAATGTACAGTTGGATCATTCCATTCAAAAGAATCGTAAGACTTCCTCCCCAAGCGATAATACCCCTATCTCTGTTCATAGATGAATTTTGGATGCTCATGAAAGAACCTGAATATTGGAAACCTCTCATATTTAATTCGGTATAAAGATCATCCTTGGACAGTTCCTCTTGCTGATTATGGGTAACTTCGGGAATAGGTATGCGTTCCTCAAGAGACTCAACGGTTCTCGAGTTTCCTGCAGCCAACAAGCTATTGCCACAAGTTACTTCGAACTCCCCGCTTCCTAAAAATTATTGTGTATCAATTTTATCTGCTTATTAATTAAAATTGATAGAAAACTCTTAAAAATAAATACGAACCTTTTTGAACCATTACTGTCAAAGTCAGAGTTCCCTTTCTAGGAAGAGTCACTTGATTCTTATGAATTTTCACGTTTTCAAATATTATAGCTACGGCTTTCGTGTGCAACGTTTGAATAACTTCCAACACAATACTCAAATAAAGGGATAATGGAAGAACTACTTTTTCATTAATCTGGCTTCCCGCCAAGAATTTCCACTCATCACTGCTGAGATCGATTTCAAATTGCTTTTCCCCCAAAGTAGCTTTTTCGACGGGATTGTAAAAATCCGTGAACCTGAAAGTACATACAAAATATGAAATTCAATTATGAATTATAATTTAAAAAATGGCATTTTTCATAACATTAAACACATTTTACCAGTCCATTGAATGATCCCATCTTAAAAGAGATGAAATGGAAGGCGTCCCGCGTCCCACAGGGTATTCGATTTTAGGATAGAATTTCGTAACATTAGGTTGAAGACCTGCATTATAGATCTTTCCAAGAGCTGATAGAAAGAATTCTATGTTAGTTTCGTGACCTCGACTAGCGAGAGGTATGTTAATGCAAGTTTTTGGTAATGATTTTTTAAGAACTGCTTGCAGAAGTCCATGAGGAGCAATTTCAATTGCAATAGCATTCTCGGGAATCGCCTTGGAACTTTCTGCGAAGAGCACTGGACTCAGTAGGTTATTTGTATGATATTCTGCTGACGATAGACGGCATTTTGCGGAACCCCAGTCACTTCGAGGTACAGAGGAGCATACCCAACGATTTGTTCGTGGTTTTGGAACTGTTATTACTTTTTGTAGGTATGCAAGTAACTTGGGTCCAGCTGGTTTAATGTAACGACTGTGGAACGCGATGTTACTACATGCAACTTCACGAGCAAAAATTCCTTTGTTCTGCAAACAACAAATTAGTTAACTCTTGTCAGGTTTAAAAGACCTATAAAAGGCTTTGATAAATTAAAACTTTCGAGCTACTGATAAGAAACATCAGAGGTACTCTTGTAAAAGATCTTTGAGTAGTGACGTTTATTTCTATTTATGTTAATTCACAAGTTGAGAATGCATATAGACAACGTTGTGTGCAAAATATTAGAAGCTGCGCATACAGAGGTGTTGTCTAGTGATGTGCTGATAGGTGGAAATCGATTCATGAGGATTACTCTGCCGAATCCATGTCCAAAATAACAGGTCTTGTAGATTTGGCCAGAATGTAGGATATAGTTTATGTGTTGTTGCTAAGGAATGTCAATACTAAAGTTCGACAGAAAGCGAAGCGATGTAAGGAAGGGAAACTGTGGGAAGTTGTTTTCACACGTAAACAAATAAACGTTACTTAAAATATATTCAGTCGAGAATTCGTCTAGAAAAGTGTAAGCATTGTTGTAATAATGCAGGTTCCTTTTTTTTTAGTAAAGAATAATAAAATTAAGCGCAATAAAAATGCACTAGTTTCGGGATTACCTGTAGTTGTTTGACAAATTTTTGCATGGAATCGGCAGGACCGCTTATGGTAGAGCTAGTGGCACTATTATGACAAGCCACATCTATATCAGGAGGACAGAGATTCTTAACTTCTTCATAACTAAGGCCCACTGCAGCCATTGAACCTGGAATTAAGGGTGACTCAACAGAAGCAAGTCCTCGGCATAATGCAGAAAGCACCATCTCCTCTGCCGTAAAACAATCATCTGCATAGGCACAACCAAGTTCTCCAACTGAATGCCCAATCATAAAGTCTGGTTTAATACCAATTGACGTCAGCACATCTACCAATCCAATCTGAAAAATAAAGTAAAGTATTGTAGTCATTCATTTTTGAACATATACCTTGTGTGGAGATTTTTTTACTTGAACAGTAGCGATGCCCACGAAGGAATGAACAATGTTTTCAAACATATTTGGGTCCTTGTCTGTTAAGATCTTATAGATATCAAATCCACGAGGTTTCAACACTGCGTCGCACTTCCGCACTGCGTCAGCAAAAACTGGAAAGCGCAAAAGGCTTTCACCTGAACAGGGTTTAAAAGAAAAGTAAACAGAAAACAGTTTTATTTATTCTGCAACATAAAATAGACATTATCCGGTTGCAAAAACTGAATTATATCTTACCCATTCCTACCCATTGAGATCCCATTCCAGAAAATACAAACCATACTTCCATATTCCTTGCTGGACAATGCTGAATTTCTCGTTGTTTTGTTTGTGGCAAACCACGAGGTGGAAGAAGAGTGTACCCTCTGTATAGATGAGAATGTGTGTCTTTTTCAAATATGTCGTTTAGTAGTTGAATCATTTCCACGTCTACGGGTCGTCTTTCAAGCTGCCATGAAACACAATTATTTTCTTATGCCATTATATTGTTATACAACTAGATGCTGATATAATAGGGTGTTCAAAGATATGATTTTTTCGAAAATTCATTTTCTCACTGAACAGAACTGTTATGAAATATCGTAGATTAGATATACAATATTCTGCAAACATGCTTAAGTACTCACATCATTTAAAATTACTTCAACTGCTTCTTTTGTGCGACCAGATATTGTTATGATTCTAGGTAGATCACATGTCAATTCATCTTTATTTTTCTTCTCCTTCTTGTAAGCCTTCAATATTACATGAGCAGCATTCCCGGTAAATGATGTTGAATTAATTGCAGCATAAGTTCCTTGCCAGTTTGTTGGTTCAGTCACAACTTGGAGACGTCCTTCAGAAAGAGCAGGAATAAGTTCGGACGGATTATGGTAGTGCAGATTTTTTGGAATGATGCCTTTTTCCATCGCTATAAGCACCTAAAAATATATAAATAAATACATTTCAAATTAACTGACAAGCATTATTTGATTGCATTCGACAAATGAAACTGCTTTGTACTTCAGATTACCTTGATAATCGAGTTAAATCCATTAGTAGATGATGCGTGACCAATATTGGATTTGACAGAGCCAATTAGAAGGGGTGAATCACGACCTTCATTATAAACGATGTCTAGGGCTTCAGCTTCTCTAGCATCTGCGTCTTTAATTCCCAAACCATCAGCTTCAACATAGGATATGTCCTTTCCGGAAAGATTAGATTCGTTCAAAGCTTGCTTCATAACTTGAACTTGAAAATCTCTACTCGGAAACAGTACCGAATTAGTAGGGACGGAAGGCCCATGCATTGATTGAACATTCAACACTTCAGCATAAATACGTTTAGCATCAGAAGATTTTTGCAGAAATAAGACTGAAATTGCTTCACTAAAAGTGTATCCATTTGCATTTGCGTCGAACGATTTTGTCTGTCCATCAGGTGCAATAAGGCCTGTAAATATTTTGTTTGAATTGAGTAAAAATCGTCATCACATGGTGAGTTTCAATTTAATATTCAGGCTCCTTATTTTTGAATTGCAACTCACCCAAATGAGAGAGCTGTATAGCCATGTGGGGGTGCAAGGCCAAGTATGCAGACCCAACAATAGCATTTTCACAGACTCCTCCTTTAATGGCAGAACATGCTTGCTCAAGTGCTGCGAGACTAGCTGTGCACCCAGTATCAATATTATAACCTGGTCCTGATAGACCTAAAAAGAAGTTTACTCTATTGGCAAACATGGATCGGGAGATTCCCGCAATTACTTGTCCATTTCGCTGTAATGAAAAATTCCGTTAACAAAAATTGTTTCACCTATTAGCTTTTTACCGGCAGAAGTTTTCTGATGGATTCCAGATTAGAGAAGATTGTAGAGTGCAGCAAAATGACAAAGTTCTGTTGCCATGAGTTTAACTATATACAAATTACCCTACACAGTAAATTCATGAAGATATTCTGATCATTGTCCACCCTGACTTAGAGGCCGAAAATTTCGATGTCTAGCATGTCTTGCGTGTCCTAGACTAACAACTTCCAACATTCAGGACTTTAATCGATCAAGAAGACCCATCATCTAAAAACCAATCTGTCAGGTGAAGTGATTGAAATGGCGACAGAATCCATTTACTCAGGACCCAGCTCAGAATAACTATTAAACGCTGTTGCGATGTTTTAACGGTATGATGCAACTCTCTTTAGCTAATGGAGTACAAATAAAAAAGCGATTCTAAACCAATTTGTAACTCCACTGGACAGCGATGTAGAATCTCTATTTGATTCTAAACTGAAGTGGATTATAAGATCTCTATTGGATGCTTTTGGAGATTCAAAATAGCTGCCAACGCAAAAGAATCAAGGCTTGGAGTTGACGCTTATTTATCTATGATTATCTATGCTACAGAAGTCAGTTTATTGTACCTTCTTTTATTACGATGAGAAAAATTTCAACTTCACTCACTTGAAAACAAATGTTCACAAGCCTGTTTTTTGTGCACCTTTGAAGAAATTGAGATGATTCCCAGGTGCGAATTGTCGGTCGGGCCACGGTTGGCCCAACTTTGTAAGCCAATGGTCGGGCCAACCAGCGTAATGATAACGCATGCCGTCCCTATTTTACACAGTTGGGCCAACAATAGTTGTCATGGTTGAGCCAACCGCGCAATACAAGGTTGGCATACCATTGGTTTTCAAAGTTGGCCCAACTTTGTGAGCCAATGGTCAGGCCAACCAGCGTAATGATAACGCATGCCGTCCCTATTTTACACAGTTGGGCCAACAATGGTTTTCATGGTTGAGCCAACCGCGAAATACAAGGTTGGCATACCATTGGTTTTCAAAGTTGGCCCAACATTGAGAAGAAGCGTTGTTTACCCAACGCTTCTTCTGCGAATTGATCTCGGTCTACGGTCGGGTCAACCGTCGAACGGTCGGTCCAACATTGTACACCACTGGTCGGGCCAACCAGTTAAATGATAACGGTCAACCGCCTTTGGCTTCTCAACGTCGGCCCGACAACAATGTGGGGCCGACTTTGATTTTTGAAGGCTCGTACTAAACAGGTAAATATACACAAAATAGGTATTCAAAAAATAAATAATAATTGATGGCGATTATTTTGACTATCAATGTTAATGGTCCTGCATAGAATGAATACATATATTACATATTTAAACATTATATTACAAATAAAATTTCGAACGCTACGGGGTTTCGAGCCTACATCTATATCTGAATCTATCGCCTGGCAGTCGGGAGTCTTACCCATTACTCTACACCTGGAGAATTGAAAATCAATGAAAAAAACCATGACTCATAAGCCATAGCTCAAGGCAGTTGAAAAGAACAATTTTTTAACTCTTTTTTCTCATTAACTTTTTTATTATTATGCGACATCATGTATATGTAAAATAAATTAACTGTTAACGGGAATATAAATGAAATAATTTTAAAATAAATAATTCAAACCCATTACAATACATTTTTTTCAGAATTTTTGTTTTAATTTTTTTCAACAAATTTTTTTTCATAAATTTTTCTTCAAACAATTTTTTTTCTAAGAATTTTTTTTCAAAAATATGTTATCAAAAAATTGTTTTCAAACAATTTTTTTTCAAACATTTTTTATATAATTTTTTTCAAACATTTTTTTGCGCCCACTTTGACTAATTTTTCTTCGTGTAATACTTTTTTTCTCGCGTTTTAGGCCATTTTACAACTTTTGATAATGACATAAAGTGTCATTTTTAATGAGCATTTGAAATTTGCATCGACGGAACTTAGAAATTTTATCACGTACTGCGACAATTTTTTCAATCACAATTTTTTTAAACTTTCGTGTAACGTTTTGCTTTTTAGGTGTTTCAGACTACTTTAAAACGATTAAGAATTACATTAAATGTAAATTTTTCGGAACATTTACAATTTATCATGAAGATGGAGCTTCGAATTTTTTTTCTTAAAAAAAGGCAGTGTCTGTGTTTACCTAAATTTCGGTACACATATGGATATGTCTACACAAAAATACAGCTATTCGTACCCAAATTTCGTTCGTTTTGAAATAATGAACCCTAGTATATCTGACGGCCGGCCCATATTTGGGCCGAGGTTTGACCAACCGTCGGGTGCATCATATGATAACTTGTACAAGCCAATGTTATGCCGATGTTTGGGCCATCTCTTGTACAGAGTCATGCCAACCGTACTTTCAGGGTCTTTTTAAAACAACGAACTAAATTTTATCTGGCGGTCTGCTCATACTCGGGCCAAGATTTGACCGACCGTCCGGTGCATCAAGGTGACTTGTGGCTAACCGACTGCTGTATCCAGAGTCGGACCGACCGCATTCTTGCGATCATATCGACCAATCTGCCACAGTGCATCCGATGGTCGGCCCAAAGTTGGGTCAGAATAAGGTGGCTTCGGCCTGCTATAGCTGGGCCAACCTTGGTTAGCAAAATTCGGTTGCCAAAGTCCTGGGTCTTACAAAATCGAATTTGTAGCTTTGGACTCCAGAAACATAGCCAACCTAACTATACATGTTTTTTCTAATTCATTATCAGAACTTTTCTTCAATAGAAGAGCAGCGGCTAATGCGGTGCAGTCCCTTCTATGAAAATTTGCAAATTAAGAACAAGTGCGAATAGCTTCAGCATTATGTATTTATGAATGCAATGACGAATGATGGAAAAATTCAGTTGATAAACGTAACTGTTTAAATTTTATGACGAAAATTTTGTTTTCGATGTTTCTCGTGTATTATGACAGCTGTGACAAAACTAGTAAAACTCATACTATTTTCTTCCAAATTTAAAACAAACCTATTTAAAAAATGATCTTGTGACCACTCCAAAGGAGACACAAGTTTCACAAATAGGTAAAGCTAGTTAATATCTATATACAAGTTTTCATTGTATACAATGCAAATGCAGACGGACATTTGAATTCTAAAGTACCGAAATTCTGAAAAATGTATCTTTATAGCTTTGGTTTCTATTTATGCTCGTAACATATCACATCAATTTTCTGAAATAGCTGCTCCTGAATATATAGACACCTCGTATTATTGCAATAATGTGTTTGATTGTAAGCAAACTATTTTCAAATTGAAATAATGAAGAAAACTACGAGCGCGCCGCATTACCAAGAGAGTAGGGTAACTTGACGTATGGACACATTCAATGAAGAATCAGAAATTAAGCGTTTTAATTTTCGTATATTCAATTACGGCTATAAATGAAGCAAAGCTGAGGTATTGATCTACGCGCTTAATATTTTACCATCCTTATATTGATTATATTTTTCCGCTTACCAATAATACATATATGTTACATATGTTCGCCGCATTACCTGCTGCTCCCCTATTTTAGTAGTTCCTTAATACTTATAGCAGTATGCGTTGAGCTGGCCCACGCTTCCTGACAGGTTCGTAAGAAATGACCAATGAGCAGTATGTTTCACAGCACTAAAATAAATCAGGGTGCATTTTTTGGCATCACTGTTTAAAACTCGGTTATCGCCTTTTTCAGAACTTCAGGCATCCAAAAAAATCTGGAAATGATCATAGTTGGTAAACATTTTCGGGATCGATTGCATTCTTGGCCAATTTTTGCGGAATTGACCAATTCTCTATAGAGATGCGGTAGACCGTAAAATTGATTAAAAATCCTTCTTCAAACGTTGTCAAAGAGTTGGAAAACCTAATATTCAACCTGGTACGGATGACATTATTAAGAAATTAAGCAATAACATCCATGTTGTATGAAGTTTAGGCTCGATAATTTCAGAACCAAGAAAAAATCTGCCTTTTTCTGCTTCTACAATATATTTTATATTCATTAGGACTCACTTCACTTTTTAGTCTTCCGTACATAATTATTTTCTCACAATCAGACCAGCTACTCGACATAAACACTCCAGTTTTTCTTCCTCTTAAAGTACTAGGATTTATTCCAGCATCTGCAATTGCTTCATAAACACACTCCAGCATCATTCGCATCATTGGTTCCATTTGTTGTGCTGCTTTCGCATGTATGGAGAAAAAGGTACTGTCACATTTTGTAACACCTTCAATTTTTCCAGTTCTTCGTGGTATACTAGGATGATCTGTGCAAGGAAAAGATATATTCAAAATGTAATGTAGGTATAATTAATCATTCTCAAAGACCCAACTGATGTAGATGAGCAATAAAAAAACGAAAAAAATCTGCCCGCTGTGCGGGAACATTCTCTTCGCTCGCAAGCTTGAGCGCGCCCAGGGCGTGCGTCTGTGGAATATCGCGCTACGCGCTCAATAAGGTGTTTTGCTCACACTACGCGCTCAATCTTTGTACTCCCCCCACTTTTGTGCAGGGACCATTTCAAAGTAAAAGTCATACCGTTGACAACATACATATTATATGTTTCTGCGATGACGGTTGTTTTGTCAAATAAAATGCTATGTCCCGTTTCGATATGATGCTCAGCTAGTGCTGATTGCGTGAAATGCTTTAGCCTGACTTTACTCTCATGTTCCTTTACACGTTCAAGCCGGGAGAGCGGTGAGAGCGGTGAGCCTACGTGTAAAGGAACATGAGAGTAAAGTCAGGCTAAAACATTTCACGCAATCAGCACTAGCTGAGCATCATATTGAAACACATAGCATTTTATTTTATAAGACAACCGTCATAGCAGAAGCATACAATATTTTTCCAAGAAAACATAGAGAAGCAATCGAAATCCTAAAACACCCTAATAAGATCAATAGGAACAATGGATATAATACCAATCCGCTTTGGCTTTCCGTAATCCTTGGTTTTTTTAAAAAGACTTGATTGGCGAATAAAATTCGACCAGTCCCCATGGTGGGGCACTCTGGCCAATCACATGCATCGTAGAGAGTATATAAACCTGAAACTTCAGTTTCAGGTTAACCCTGAAGAAGTGAACGGCATTTCCCACGTTTAGAACAAAAACCATGATCCCTGTCATAAAAATGGTTAAAAGCAATTTTTTAGACCTTTCTGAAAGTAATAATTTTATCCCTGGACTATTTATCGTATCCAGCATGATTGAAGGTATTTGCGGCAGAATGCTGGCTAGTGAACATGAAATATCATTTTGGACGACAAAAAAGTATACTAAAGAAAATTTTGAATAAAATATTCCTTCAAAAATTATCGCGTCGTCAGACTACAGATATACAGAAGGACAGATAGAAATGTTTGTAAAACCCGTTTTTCTGACTCAGGGTATCTTAAAATGTCGAGATTTGACGAAAACTGGATATATGTCCAAATGCACATAAATCTAATATCTTCCATCATAAATGGTCGGAATATAAAAATTCAAATTTCAGAATTCAATTGACTGCAATCGAAAGCCAAAGAAATTATTGAGAAGCATCCGACCGCAGTTATTGAAATCTGCAATTGGGTTTTCATAAATAAACATATGCATAGCTACTTCAGGATTTATTTATTATTCACAACAAATTGGGTGGAGAAAAAAATTGTCCAATTCTCTATGAAATTTTTTCCGTAGAATCGAATAGCATAATCAGTTTTTCTGCGATTCACAGATTTAAAAAATATTCTTTAAGCAATTGAAAAATCAGATTATTCTGTATACGAAAAATCGTTTTTTGAGGACATGCTCTCTTCCCAATATTAACTACTTCATTTGTCTATTATTCTGCCCATGAGCCTTGGAAGTTAAAAGAATTGTTTATAACTTTACAGATATACTTAATAATAATTCTCCAATTTATGACAATTTTATGTTACGGAATACCATTCGAATAATAAGCCACTACGATTTCAGTCGAAAATAATTTTTGTCTGCAGCAAACTGATACAATGGAGTATTTGTTAAAACAATTAAGTAACATGGTGAATCAAATCTCAATGTTCTGTAAATCTATCTTCAATCATTCTGATCATTGACGAGTTTATTTATGTAATTCGTTCAGAGATAAAGAAATCATATTTTTGAAATGGAAATTTTCCCGCTGTATGTTTATATATTGTTGAACACAAACAGAAATTAAAAAATCCGATTCCACATTCTTCTTAGAAATTAAATGCTGATTAGTTTAAAAAAAACGTCTAAATCCATTAAGAATTGCAAGCTATCGAATATTTTGAACAGTAAACACCAGATCCGCTTCAATGCGTGCGGTCTACCCTACATTAAAGTATTATAAATTCTATACAATTTAAAGGATAACTCGAAACATGGTCCGCTTATTTGAGAATTTCTTCTGAAAAATCACGATAAAATTGAACCACCGTGAAAAATCAGATATACAGGGCAACCATTTTAATCTATTATGAGAAATAACACAGAATTTTTGTTGGGTATAGAAAAATGTTTGAGACAAAAGTTGAAGGAAGCAAAAGGGGGTCAACTACTGGTACCAATGACCTTGCCCTTGAATTCGATTTTCAAGGTTATTTGAAGGTCAAAGTGATTTTTTAAAATGGGAACCCCTACGTTTGGCCCCAGATTTGAAAAGAGCGGAAAATGTTACGTTCATATGATATTTTTAAGAAGGTCATGGCGAGGTCGAATGAAGGTCAAATTTTCGATACCATTAAACCATTTCCCTTTCAGGGTAGGCGTGACACTACCCGATTCGGGTAGTGTTTCTAGGTTTTTCTTGTAGTTATAAATAACTACAAGTGTAGGCTCACCACACCCACGATGTGCCAACAGCACTCATGTCAGTATTCTTGAATGGTCACCCATCCAAGTACTAACCGCGTCCAACGCTGCTTAACTTCAGTGATCTGACGAGAACTGGGTTTTTCAGCGTGGTATGGCCGTTCGATAATGCCTAAATAATGGGTGTTAGCTCGGATTTGAGGTTGGAAACAGCAAAATGTTTCGGACAAAAGTTATCAGAGCCTGAGGGATCACCTACTGGTGCCAAAGACCTTGACCTTGCATTCGATTTTCAAGGTTATTTGAAGTCCAACATTTTGCTGTTCCCAACCTCAATTCCGAGCATACACCCATTATACTAATACATTAAACTAGTATTAACTTCAATTAGTGCTGAAAGTTATTTGAACTTCTAATCTCGCGTGTAATCTATGTACGTTTAAGATAAGTAAGGGAAACAATGGAAAATCCAATGTGGAAAAGTTGATTGGGGCCAAACTGGATACTGTCTGGCTGGTAATGGTTACCCCAAGGAAAGCCCAGATTGGAGTAACTAGCTGGGCCTTAGTTAGTCATCCCACTTTATGCCCAATTAAGAAAAAGGGGTACAATTATTTAATTCATAAAAAAGGGAGTAACAGATGATAAAGATTTTTTTTTTTTAATTTGACGGTTCTTCATAATTTGAGAACTTTTAGCATCCTGTTATTTCTTTTGACCTCCATCCCAGTCTCTTCCAACAGTCCTAAAAGAATCTGACGTTGTGTTTTCTTCAATAAATTTGGTTTAGTACGAATACTCAACTAATAATGAGAAGCAGCACGAGGCGATCACTGATTTTGTTTATTTTTACTAAAAAAACGAAAGAAATTTGTAAAAATAACCTGATTTCATGCAAGATTGAACGGTCTCGACTCCAATAAAAAATGGCGTGCGCGACTGCTTTAGTGCAGGCGGCAGAGGGGCTCTCTGCGGTGCTGCAGCTCGCGCAACCGCCCACGTTAACCAATACAGGCGGGTTTTTTAAAATTAGAACATGCTTAGTTTGAAAAAAATGTTTATTTATTGTTGTTTTACATGAAAATATTACTGCACTCTGCTGATCTCTTTTTTGCTTTTAGAAATTTTCGATTTTAATTTAGAGCATATATCTAATTCGAAAACAGTTTCATTATTTTAAGTAAATGGAAAATATGATATGTAAAATATATTATAAACTTACCGTGATGTTGAAAGAAAAATTTTAGTGTGTGAACAAAATTTAATGGTAAAAAGTTATTTTTAAGGATGAGAGAAACAAATATTTTTGCAGCAAATTAATGTACTTTAACATTCTCCAATAAAATATAATGAACAAGTAGTTCGTGAATAATTCATTTACACTGTAAGGTTATAGTGTGAAAATCATTTTCATTTATATAAATGAAATATGGGTGATAGATTCTGCCTGAATCGCTCAATATTTTTTAACCCGTATGCGTAATTTATTATTCGAACGACGTTTTTTATCACAATTATCCCGATCCATATTTATTTATAAACGGATGCAGTTTACAATAAATTTACCGATGTAAATAGCAGCAGACCACAGCCGACATTTTATCTTTCTACTGCCCTCTATCGATATAACTGGGGTTACTTTGTGGGGCCAGACTGGTTTGCTGCAATAGTGCTCACCAGCCCTATCCGACTGCTGAGAAAAGTAGTTGTCGCTTACAAGTTCCACTTCACGGGTGAACTAATCCGTCGGGCGGCGCGTCGATCGTCCTGTTCCAGAAAAGCATTGGTCTTATGGAAAAGTCAATAATTAATATTAAATAAAAACATTCCCGATCATTTCAGTTTGCAAAATTAAGACCAACAACTCTTTGATGGGTAATTGATATTTGAAAAATATAAAAGTCATTGAAATCTAAAAGGATTATTGAAAAAACATTGTTTTAAAAGTGCTATATATCGCAGTATTCTCAAAATTTCATATAATGCAAGCAACATTTAAAAACGTTGAACAATTTATATTCATAATATTTTGATTTATTCTAATGGCACTTTAATATAAAATTATTAAAATTATAACTTTACATATGTTTGTTAATAACAATAGGTATTTAACATGTGGAAGTAAGTATGTGTTTTTTGATGAAATGTTTAATAGGTACTATATATTAAGAATAACATTTATTAATAACAAATATAATAGTATATTATGCACCTAGGGGGAGAAAAAGTGCCTTTCCCCCTTGGCGCATACGATATTTTTTATAACAAATGGATGATTTCAGACCTTTCTCGAAATACAGTCATGATTTCAATCCATAATAGATTTTGTATAATGAACCATGAAATTAATGTTAACCTAATTTATGGTAATTTTAGAGGTGATTTGTAACTTTCCATAAATTATCCAAAATTCATTTTGAAAAATTTCCATAAATTACCGGAAATTTATGAAAAATTTCGGTCTTGCATGGTAATTTTACAGGCAAATATGGTAACTTACCACAAATTATCCAAAATTCATTTTGAAAAATTTCCCTAAATTACCGGAAATTTATGAAAAATTTCGGTCATTCAGGGTAATTTTACAGGTAAATATGGTAACTTACCATAAATTACCCAAAATTCAGTTTTAAAAATTTCCATAAATTTCCGGAAATTTATGAAAAATTCCGGTCATTTAAGGTAATTTTACAGGTAAATATGGTAACTTACCATGGATTGCCCAAAATTCATTTTTAAAAATTTCCATAAATTTCCGGAAATTTATGAAAAATTTCGGTCATTTATGGTAATTTTACAGGTAAATATCGTAACTTGGCCAAAATTCATTTTCAAACATTTCCATAAATTTCTGGAAATTTATGAAAATTTTCGTTCATTAATGGTAATTTCAGAGGTAAATATGGTAACTTATGCAAAATTCATTTTAAAAATGTCCATAAATTTCCGGAAATTTATGGAAATTTTCGGTCATTTATGGTAATTTTACAGGTAAATATTGTAACTTATCCAAAATTCATTTAAAACAATTTCCATAAATTTCCGGAAATTTATGAAAAATTTCGGTCATTTAT
>CAKNYM010029811.1:4533-17114 GCA_932195095.1 Andricus curvator | reverse complement strand
CATGGGATCTACTATTAAGTCCATGCTTTGATGAAAACTCAGAAACGGTATTTAGTACTTTCTATGCAACAATTAAGTAAACAAATAGAATTATCTCAAACGGGACATGTTTGAATTGAATCATTTTTTGTGTAATTTGTTCGTTAAGTACACAGAACTATGAGTCAAAATTTGGGAGTGGACCGGATAATACTTTTCGAGAAAAATTTTTTTTGTGTGACCGCCCGCTTGCAGCGTGCAACGCGAAGCATAGAGTCGAGCGGGCATTTTTGACACATAGTTCTGTGTACTTAACGAACAAATTACACAAAAAATTATTCAATTCAAACATGTCCCTTTTAAGATAATTCCATTTGTTTACTTAATTGTTGCATAGAAAGTACTAAATACCGTTTCTGAGTTTTCATCAAAGCATGGACTTAATAGTAGATCCCATGGCATATTTTATTTATGTATTCTATACTCTTCGTTGAATATTAGAAGCAGTATTGAAAAAAACTTTTTTTGCACTTAAAAAATAAAAAAATCAATAACTTAGAAAATTTACATATCATATTGAAAAAAAATACGTGTCATTTTTTTTCCTTTCTAGAACGAGGAAAAAAATTTTCAGGTGAATCAAAATTTTGATTGTAAATCTGATATGGAATGACCCATATATATATAATCAATTCATGTACGAATTTTTATTTTTATTATACTTGTTTGGCGATGATACTGAAAATGTTGTTTGTTTTTACGTATTTCTAACGGCTTAGGAGATCCTTATAGAAAATTTTCGGTTTCGGTTTCGATTCCTTTGGAATAGAACCGAAGGGCCTATGACAAAGCCACCGAACGCGTCCTCGGGTTGCGAATAGAGGGTTCCTGTACCAAGGGTTTCTGCTGAATATGGTTACAATAATTAATAAGCAGTCGCGGACAATTGTCCAGGGATGCTCCCGAAGGAATAACTCCTAAGCAGAGGCGTAACAACCGTGCCGAAAGCTGAATGGCACCTTGGTTAGGTGTCTCAAACGGTGACTCTGGGATACCGGGCGACCTCTCAGAGTATGCAGCCTTATCCTTGCACGCGGGGCTCTACAAGGACGGACTAACCCTTTCCCTAGCTGTTCGTGGGAACAACAATGAAACCACCAAAACACCAAAATGTTGTAGATGCGGTTCAAGACAATCGAACGCGCAGAGCACCTGACAATGGGTCGGCAAACAATGCCGATCAGCCTAGAGTTCGGGGTGCTGAAAATAATTTAGATGGAAACACGACGACGAACCGGCGAAACGCCCACATTGAGTGGACGGATCGACTCAGGGATGACGTGCTAGACTGCTACAATGCCAGCATTATCCCTGTTCGCGGAGGCTTTATGGCGCGTATGCACACTCTGTGGTTCCAGAAACACCCAGAGCTTCAGCACGTTTCGCATCTGTCTTTGCGAAATCAAGCCGACTACCTCCGGAAAAATGGATACGTACGCGGAGCGCTTCCCCAACCGCTGCTTTATGAAGCTGCAGACGAAGATGAGGAAGAGACATTGAGACCAACCGCAGAAAGCAGGCACCTTCTGAGAGATGATCGCAATTTCATTACTAGAAGGAACATTAACAGGCAAGTTCCTCCTAAACCCCAAGATCTGGCTGAAATGGATGCCTTCCTTCGTGGAGATATCTCGCAAGAGTCCGACCTCTGGACCATAAATTGCTCAGTTTATGGTGCTGCGAGAACTTTAGCTGATTCAAATCGAAGGCTGAAACCAACGATGGATCAAAAGACCAAAAGACGCTTGCATCAACTGAACAAGAAGATTGGATGGGCAAGACAGAATGCGTCCCGTGTTCAATGTGTGATTGACTACATAACATCTGGTAGACCGTTTACGGAAAAGGTTCGAAAGTTCGCCCAAGAACTAAGGATCTTGAATCACACACTAAACAAGTCAAAGCTACTGACAATCAAGCAGCATATTGTTGACAAAATACGGCTGTTATCTGACGCAAGGAGGAGAATACAGAAGAGGGAGAGATGGATCAGGGAGAATCAAAAGTTTCTCGCCCATCGCGCCTCTTCAGCGATCTACCTGTTTCTGTAAAAAATCCACCCAAGCCCAAGGAGGTAGAGACTTTTTGGAGAGAGGTGTACAAGATCCCGAAAACACTAGAGTTGAAAGAAGATACTGAAAATATCATCCGCTTCAAGGAGTTTTGCGACAACCTCATAAAATCTGAGGAGGAATGTCCATCAATCACTGCCGAAGAGGTGAAAAAAGCACTTATAGGCAAGAAGAACTTTTCCGCTGCTGGACCAGATTGTATCAAGAACTTTTGGTGGAAGAAGTTTACTTTTACACACCAACATTTGGCCCGCATATTCACCTCATGTTTAAAGTCGGAGACGCCCATTCCGCAGTGGCTGGTGTTAGGACGCACTATACTCCTTCCAAAAAAAGACAACTTGTCCAACCCAGAGAATTACAGGCCAATAACTTGTTTGAACACGCTGTATAAGATCCTTACAGATGTCCTCAACAACAGGATTGTTCGACGAATTGAGCCTATATGGCGAGAGATGTACGAACAACGTGGCTCGAAAAAAGGTGTAGCAGGCTGTCGAGAGAATCTGCTGATTGACAGGTGTGTCTGTAAAGACGCTGCAGCCCATCAGCGCGTCCTGTCAATGGCCTGGATTGACTACCGGAAAGCTTTCGATTCAACCTCTCATAGACTTATCATCTGTCTGTTGGAAAGCTTGAAGGTACATCCACACATAGTGAGATGCATAGAGAGATTGATGCCTCTTTGGAAAACTAGATTTACTATCTCATCTAGAAATTATCGTGTGACAACGAACAACGTCACCTTCCAGAGAGGCGTCTTTCAAGGTGATACCATGAATCCTTTGCTTTTTTGCATCACACTTTTGCCTCTATCTCTCGCACTACGAAATTCTCCTGGATACCTCTGTGGCAACACTAATCAGCGCGAGCATAAGGTCACTCATGTATTTTATATGGATGACCTGAAGATCTAGGCCTCTGGTAGAAGCAAACTTCAAACTGCTATAAATATTGTCAAGAACTACACAGGAGAGATTGGGATGGACTTTGGCTTGGACAAGTGTGCCAAATTTATCTGAAGAAAGGAAAGATTACTGGCGTTCCCAAGGACCCTGAGCTTGTGGATATAAGTGTTATCAGACATCTTAATACTGGAGAGACCTATACATACCTGGGCGTGCCTCAAAACCGCATTCAGGACGTAACATCAGTGAAGGCGTCTCTCCGAAGCAGATACAAGCATCTTCTTCGACAGATTTGGTCTTCCAATCTGTCGGCGTTGAACAAAGTATCATGTAAGGTCATGCATATGCATAAAAGCTTGCATATCAATTCGTCAGTTCCGCGATTATATATTTTACGCCGTCAAGGTGGACGCGGACTTCTGAATCTCCAGTGTCTTCATAACCGGATTGTTCTAAGTACAGCTTACATCGTTGCGAATGGCAGAGATCCTCTCCTAAAGATGGTCAGGAACCACGAGATGATTGGCGAAGGAGCGTTCCTTTACAAAGCCGCGGAGCAAGCGACCGAGACCCTTGTCCTGAATTTTAATATCAGAAGTGAGGAAAGTGCATTACTTCATCTAGATGCTTTACTTCTAAAAACCAAAGTGAAGAAAGCAGAGGTTGCAAATTTTCACCAAGAGCTACTCGACAAGAAAATGCACGGAAACTTTCACAGAAATGTAGAAAAACAGTCCCTGTCGAAGGAGCAAACTTTTGCTTTCCTCAAATCATCAGGGCTTAATTCAGGTACAGAGGGTTTTATTTTCGCATGCCAGGACGGTGTCATTTCCACCTTAGCATACCGTGAGCGCATTTTATGTCAAGAAGTTCCCAATGATAGGTGCAGAGCGTGTCATGCACACGCTGAGTACCTAGAACACATACTATCAGGGTGTCCGACCCACGCGGGAACGACGTATATCTATAGACGTAATGCGGCCCTAAGAGTGCTTTATTACCATCTTTGTCGCTCTTACGTTGTTGGCCGCGACCCTGCCCTGCCGAACGCTCCAAAAGAGATAAAGTCGATTGTCCGAAACGAGAAGTGCCAAATTTTCTGGAACTACGATTTTCGGGCAGCAGTCCCCGTTGCGCACTCGAGGCCTGACATTGTTCTCCAAGACTTCGAGAAACGAACTATATTCGTGATCGAATTCTCGGCTCCGTCCGAATACAACATCACTGCAAAGGAGAAAGAAAAAGAGGAGAGGTATCAAGACCTTAAAAGAGAGCTACAACGACTGTACCCAAAATATTCGGTACAAGTAATTGTCCTTGTGATAGGTGCTCTCGGAGGTGCGAAACTATCACTGGTTCGTAGCCTTAAAGCAATACCCGCGTGCCAAAAATATGCCAAGGCACTTGCGAGATGGATGCAGAAAGCTGTCATCCTTGGGTCGCTTCGTGTCCTCAAGACACACGAGGGTTTCGCCGGCCTGTCGTTTAGATTTTGTCGTTGCCTATGACCACCCATCTCACGGTTGTGAGACGTGGCCATAGGTGTGATTTACCGCGGTGCTACTGGGGGCTATTGACATTTTGTCGGATGGCAGTTGCTCTTAGTGGGACCCTGCGGTGGTTCTGTAACTTTTTTTCAAATTATATACACATATGATCAATTCATGTACGAATTTTTATTTTTATTATACTTGTTTGACGATGATACTGAAAATGTTGTTTGTTTTTACGTATTTCTAACGGCTTAGGAGATCCTTATAGAAAATTACAATTTTCATTTTTTTGAAGAAATTTGTTTAGGGTTATAGTTTTTCAAACCCACAGATTCTGAATTCTTAAATTAAAAATAACTAGTTTAATAATTACAACTAGACCAGACCTGCCCAACTCGGGAAAATTCCCTTAGGGATGAATAAGAAATAAAAGAAAATAAAAAAATGTAGAAACGTGGTATTATATTTGCACTGTAAGGAAAGGGAAGATATGAGTGGTGGGGCAATAATTTAATTATTGTATAATCAGTCCACATCATGGAAATACGAACATTCTGAAATGTATTTTAAAATTTAATAAAAGTAATTAATACTATGAGGAGAGAGAAATGATTATTATGAATTTAATTAAATTAAATTACAGGCATCACAGAGTGTCACCTATTAACGTTTTTTCACCTATTTTGAATTTTGTCACCTATTTTAAGAATTCGTCACCTTTTTCACCTATTTTGCGGATTTTCACCTTTTTTCACCTTTGAGTTAATTCGTGTTTGATGACGAGTCTACTACCGCATTTGAATAATCGCGCGCTTTGTTTTTACTGTAGAGTTGTGCTAGTGGACGCTCGCCGCAGTTCGCGTTCGTGCAGAAATGGAGTATAAATTTGCTAGGAGCGACGCTGAATCTATGCAGAATGCATTAAAAACGCAGTGAAGAAAAATACTGACGAGATAGTTATAAAAGAATTGTTTAATAGTTTAGATAAATTACGTTTTAAAGAGAAAGAAATCAGAACGAAAGTAGATAAATTACAAGGCAAAAACAGACAAAAAATTCCGTTTTCATCGAGAGTGCGGTAAAAAAAAAGACATATTGAAAATACGTTGACGTAGATTTATTCTTGTGTAAGTTATCCAGTCATGTGATATACACCAAAGCATAAAAAAGAGTATATAAGAAAAAAGTATTATATTATTAGTTTGACTAATTAAAGTATTAATGAGCATCGAAGTACAAAGTCTGATTTGATAGATATTTCGGTAACGAGAAGACGTATAATTAAGAATACATCAGCGAAGATGTATTGTTTGTCAACGCATGTAACAATATAATGTCTTCACCAAATTATAAACGTAAATGAAAGCATGTTTGTTTGTTTTATTTAACATTTTTTTATCACCTATTTGTCACCTATTTTCGAAAAAAAGTCACCTATTCACCTTTTTTGACAACAATAGGTACTGTGATGACTAAAATTAAAATAATTAACTTAAAATAAATTAAATTAAAATCGAGATTATAATAAATTAAATTAAATTATAATTAATTTAATATTGAACTTAATGTAAGGAACAAAATTGAACCTCAAACACTTCTTAAAATCTAAAAATCAAATCTCACTTTTTCGAAAGAGTAGAGAATGTGTGTTTCGATTTTATAGAACTTAAATACTTCGCTTTCGCAAAGAGAACGAATGTGTTAACATTTGGATACTTCTCCAGTTCGAAGGAGATGTTTTCACGCAGAAGTGAAGTGAGGTATGAAGAAATAGATAGCATGTACTGGTTTATGCAAAAATCAAGAACCTGCACGATTACCTCCTTCTTATGAGTTTCACAACTAATATTTTCAAAGTTAATTTCTCTTTGAAGCATCAGTGCTAATCTTTGCCTCACGCCTACTGTTGCGAAAAAGTCCAATACGAGCCTTTTGAGAATGCTTTTAACATCTTTGTGCAATTCTTTAATATTGCACGTAGAAATCGACGTATTGAAAATTTTCGAACATTCGAGATAAGTTTTGAAAGAGAGAGCCTTCTTTTTTAAAAATTTTACCAAAGCTGCTGTGTCAGTTGACATACTCCCTTTCTCTGGAATCGGATCTTTCTTGAGCTGACTGTTTGGCAGAATTCAATGAAGCAGCACCTCAGGAAGAGGCTTTTCAGAATTTTGCTTCTCAATAAAATAACTTTGCCAAGTTAACATAAAGTTTCCTTCATCATCTTGGCAATTAGCTACGTTAGAGTGCTGGTGCGTTAAATTATTGATAAGCAATGCTTTGAAAATTCCAATAAAGTGGTAACAGGTAGGCTTTCTGTCTTGGCTCAGTCCACGAATTAGAGAGAAAAAATTCTCTATAGGATCCTGATTGATATGCCTTGTATTAAGACTGGTGAAACCTATTTCCTTCAACCTGTACCACAAGTGTTTGAAGCCTCGAATTGTTTCTATAAGATTCTTCAAACACGATGGCTGTCTGTTGGGTATTTTGATGTCTTTTTCCACATACTGCATTCGAGAGATAACAGCAATGGCTTCATCAAAGAATGGGAGATGAAAACTGGCATCTGTGAGCAGGGTCCTACACTCACTGTGAGGATCAACTCTTCTCTCCCATTGAAGGCGTCAGACAACTTGTTGAAAAATGCAAGAACCCAAGCTGTGTTCACACCGTCAAAAGGAATTTTTTGAAGACCACTGTCCGTCGCTCGTTCTGAAATATAGGAAAACGTACTGTGTAGGAAAGAAATTGTTCTGATACACGCAGAATTGAAAGAAATTTGATCAACGCTTTTAAAAAAATACCTGGACTATTAAAAAAAGTAAAATTTCCGATCAAAATGATAAATGTTATCAAAAATTTAATTTCAAAATAAGAAATCTGACTTTTTGATCAAAGAAGATTAATTTTAATTCCAGAAGGACGAATTTTCTATTACAAAATGTTATATTTTTGATAAAAAAGATCAATGTTAACAAAAAGTTAATTTTTAAATAAGAAATTTGGCTTTTTGACCAAAAAAGATTAATTTTCAATTTAAAAAACGAATTTCAACAAAAAGTTTATTTTTAAATGAGAAATTTGACTTCTTGACCAAAGAAGAATAATTTTCAATTCAAAAGGACGGATTTTTTATTAATAGCTGTTAAATTTTCGACGAAAATGATGGATCTTGAAAAAAATTTTATTATTCAATAAGAAATTTGACCAAATTTGTCCAAAAGGACAAATTTTCTATTCAAAGCAGTTACATTTTCGACGAAAAAGATCATTGTTAAGAAAAAGTTTATTTCTAAATGAGAAATTTGACTTTTTGACCAAAAAAGATTAATTTTCAATTCAAAAAGACTAATTTTAAGAAAAAGTTTATTTTTAAATAAGAAGTTTAACATACCTGGACCTCCTGCCAAACCGTCCACTCGCGCTGCCAGTTTTCCACTGAAGACATTCATGCACATCATGACCTTCATTTTGTTAATACGGCTTGGATAAACATGCCTTACAGTCAATTTTGGAACGTGATGAACATCATTTCCACTGTAGGTATCTATCTCGTACGCTGTTATGACGTGTTCCCATTTCGCTAACTTTCTCTCTTCTTCTTTTTTATCGAACTTCCGATCGAATTCGAGATCCTTTTCAAGCATATTATTGCGGACACACTTGATAAGATGAGGTGGATCGTACAGCGGAATGATGTCCATGCCATGTATAATAAATGTACCGTCTGGAAAAATTGTAAGATAAAAAAATTACTCGTTATTGGAAATTGTGAGAAATTTACTGTAATGTTTTCTAAAAAATACGACTTACATTTTAGAAAGTGATCCTCTCCTTTTATTCTCTTTGTATCCTCAATAAAAGTATTGATTGCAGCCTGGTTACTTGAACCTCCGTCACAAACGGTCGCAACTACCGTGAAGCCTGCCTCCTTTACGGCACCAATCACTTCCTTAATACAACGCATTAGTTGTCCTGTTGTTGTCTGACCATTGCAAAAGTTAAATGTTAGGGGAATTTTGTCTCCAGACTCCACCATTCGCATCATGAAAACGAGAGAGTGATCTGCGTACTTTTCGGTTCTCACATTACCCCAGTCCTCAAAACCGACAACTTTGTCAAGTGCCTTATCATAATATAAACCTAATCCTAAAAATACTTCGTCCCACATTATGATACACACTTTGTCCTTCTCCGTCTTACAAAGTTTTATTGCTTCTGCTAATCGCAATTTGGTGTCTTCGGTAACCCCTGTATCCATAGCAATATTTTTTAGCATTTTCTGTAGCGTTACAGGACTAGGCAAAGGCAGAAATTTTTGAATGAACCTGTAGCATTTTGGGGACTGTTTAAAGATCGAAAGAGATATAATTTTTTCCTCTGTTGTATATCTTCTACCGTGCGGTTTTTTACTTGCATTTTTGAACAATAAATTAAAATATTCTTGCTGCACACCAGACATTTTTCTGTAGACTTTCGTAAATTGAGGATATTTTTTACTGCGACTATACTCTGACACACTCTTCAAAACTTTATTCTTCTTAAATCTAACCAAAATCAAATTAAATATAATACACAAAAAATAATCAATTGAGTTACCCAAAAGGAACTACTTGGCAATAAATTCCACAGCATTACAATTAAGCAATAGACGGACAATATACATACGAACAGACGGACGGACGGACAAACACAATTTTCTAGTCAAAAGTTGAGAGCACAGCATCTATGAGCATTAAGCGAACAAAACATGATACATACATAAAAATTAAATATATAGTAATATATAAATTAGAGTGGTCCAAAAAAAGCGACTGTTTAAATGTTCATGGGCGCGTGGAAATTCGTATAGCCTAGGAAAAATCAAAATATGCCTATTTTTTTGTTTCGTTGTAGAGTCATTTTTCAGCTTGCTAAAAGCAATTGTTCCTCTTATGGAGTTTAACATGTAAAAATACAACTTTTTTTTCAAGTTCAATTTATTCAATATTGGAGTTATTTGTTCTCCGAGATTTCAAGATGGATTTAGTCAACTTTTCATATTTCAGAAATATTATGTAACAATTCTACAACGGGGAGAAATCTACCAGAATTTCAATATTTACAGAATTTGGTGAACGCTTTGCACGCTTTGGTGAAGTTTGTGTGGAGTGAAATTTTTACAGAGTATACTTTGAACCCCTCAGAATAAATTTGGAAAAGAACAACTGAAATGGTCAAAGCTTTATATTAAACAAAGGAGTTTGATAAATAGGTAAAAACTGATAATTTAACTATAGGTTCACCCGTAGGCTATACAGGTGAAGCGTTTATAGCGACTGTCATAAACGGCTAAGTCGAACCTATTCTATTGGAAATTCGAAATACAAATTGATCCTAAAGAGAGTGGCAGAACTCGGCAAACCAGGTAAAGGCACGAACACGTCATAAAATCATAAATAACTCATAACCAAGCCAAGCAGGTGAATCCTTAGAGTGGACTCACAGTTTTATCACTTTTACATTAAATTAACAAAAAATTTTAAAACATTTTAGCAAGCTGAAAAATGACTCCACAACGAAACAAAAAATAGGCATATTCTGATTTTTCCTAGGCTATAGGAATTTTAACGCGCCCATGAACATTTAAACAGACGCTTTTCTTAAACCACTCTAATATAAATATATATAAAGTTAAGGAAAGTCGAAGGTTTGTGTAATTTCTAAACTAAAAAACTTTCTCTTATTCCTGGGGAACTAAGAGAATTTCGTTCAGCAGTTAATTTTCCTACGGAGGGAGACTCGAATGCCGGTAAAATGTTTACCTTTGAGGTCGACGGCGAATTTCCCACCCGCGCCAAATCAATTTTTGTTGGTCCGTCATTCTCTACTTTCGTCGGTAACTGCAATATTGGTAGAGCATTTGCAGCTAATCGTCTTGCTCCATTTTGCGTATAATAAAAAAACTTACTGTCAAAATGCTTCATACAAATGAAAAACCGTTGCGAGGTTATTTCTTTTAGAGCAAGTTTTTTCAAATCATCATTTCCAGTCATTTCAATCCATGACGTTCCATGTTTTGGAAATTGATGACCTACGGTCTGTTTACCACGTACTTGCCTCGTGGCACACCCTGTCACTACACATTTCTGTCGATCCATCGCTGAATAAATTCAATCAAAATATTTTCACGGTTTACAATATTTTGACACTTTTGACACATAACCTCAAATCACACCACGTCAAATTCAAAAAATATCACCGCCAGCTGTTTCACGCAATCCGCTTTCCTATTGGCTCTTTTCATTTCTATACTAATGCCACCTACCGCCATCAACACAACTAATCTGCACTCTCCTTGCCCCTCCTAAAGTCTCTCCCATGCCATTTCAACTTGGGAGTCGGGTAGGCCTGGAACTAGACGGACGATATTCGTGCCAGTATTGCCCCAACCTGGGTTTCATTTATCGGCATAAAACAGTTATTTTTCAATAATAATCAATATTCAGTATTTATTCCATATGTATTCAATATTTATCGATAGTTATTTGTCCTATAAACGCCTTCGTATCAACTTTAAGAAATGGTTGCATTCCTCGTATGAAACTGAGATATTCGAACTAATAAAATGGCATAATATTTAATAACTAGAGGATTTATTTACAGTACCAACTTCCCCCGGTCTGCCCTAAATTTTAATTCTGAAGTTCTTTTTTCCACAAGAATTTTTTTTTTCCTTAAACCTCTATACAATTTCACCAAATATGTATTGAGAAAAATCTATTTTCTCCAAAATGTCACCGTTATATTTTTTTTCAAATTTTCAATTTAAATTTCTCTTTAAAGAAGGCATTTGAAAGTTTAACAGAACGAAATGTTTTTGTGAACAGATGCATTTATTTGTGATAATAACGAATTTTCGAATTTTTCTAGCAAGCAACGAAAGATACGAAAAAATGTTTTGAAGAAAGTTTAGTCTTTCTACAAAAAAAGACCTCTTACTTTTTTATATCTTTTCAAACAAAAAAATACTGAATCATCAAGTCAATCAAACGAAAATGTATTTGAATAAAGTAATTTTTATTTTTAAAACAGCGAACTGTATCCCCGGTTAATATATTTCCAATATAATTGAATAAAGCTAGGTGAGTTCTTGAGTATCAAATGTCATACAGAATCAAAATGGTATGCTCAATTTTTTCTTTTGTAAGAAATAAGTGGAAAAGATATAAGTTTGAATCCAGGTTTGAAGAAATATATTAAAATTTAAAAACAAGTTAAAATTCGAGTACAACTATTTAATCTCTGTAATTTTAACGTAAACTGTAAAATTAATAATACATTTCAAGGCCGACAAGCTATATCTAGCTTTCAAATTGCAAACATTTTCAATTCAGCTATATATCTTGGCTTTAACGATTTATAAAATAATGTGATTCGATAAAATAATAATAGTAAACGAAAATGATGTTTCAAATCCCTATTTTAAAGATTTTTCTATAACATTGTTAGTTCGTTTCCATCGAAATTTGTGGCTAGATCATTCATAAATATCGCTCCTTAAGCTATAATCTTTTTCCGTGTATAAGTACGTAGCTTGCAAAAAAAAATTTCAATTTATTTTTTAAAAGAAAAATTCTACTGGGCATACGATTAGTTTAGCCAGAATAAAACTTACGGGATGTATTTTTTTATGCATGCACAAATGAAATATTTAGAAATTATAAAAAGGTTTGGCTTTTCTGTGAAATAGACTTTTCATTTCTCAAAAATTCAATAAAAAAATTAAGTCGAATTTTAAGAAAAAAAGCAATCTTATTATTTTTTCCAATATTTTATTTTTACTTTGTACTTTTATACAGAAGGTACCCCGTAAATTGTATGTGGTCTAAAATATTTTTGTAGAAAAATATGAACGTGAGTTTTTCGAGAATATAGAAACAATCCGTCGCCATTTCGTTAATTTTGAACATTGTGAAAACTTTCCAACGAACCTTAAAACCTGGATCGGGAAAGAAGACAACAATTTACGGGGTACCTTCTGTATAAAAATATCTATATATATATATAAATATATAGATATATAT
>CAKNYM010029807.1:0-20538 GCA_932195095.1 Andricus curvator | reverse complement strand
AGTACAAGTGGATTGCTTAAAATTTGAAGTGGATTAACTGAAATTACAAGTGGATTAACTGGAATTACAAGTGAATTACCTAATTGTATACGTGGATTACCCGAAATTAGATTGGATTAACTGAAATTACAAGTCGATTACCTGGGATTACATCTGCATTACAAGTCGATTATATGGGATTACAAGTGGAACAAACGTGGATTAACTGTGATTTCAAGTGACTGACCTGGGATTACAAGTGGATTACCTGGAATTAAAGTGGATTACTTGGAATAACAAGTATATTTCTAGAATTACGAGTAGATAACTGTGGATTACAGGTGGATTACCCAGGATTACAAGTGGATTACACATAGGGATTACTTGTATTCCTCCGGATCACAATTTGATAAATGTGGTTTACACTCAATTACTTGGATTACCCGAGATTGCCAATTCAAATATCCGAAAATTGTAAAATACACAGTGGGGATTCATAGGAAAATCTAAAATTACTTTTTATTTCAAGAAATTAGTCTTCAAATTATATTTAAAAAGATTTATAAACATCTCATAATATTTAAGAAATTGTCAAGAAATATTATAGGATATTTTTAAGTAATTTTTTTTATTTTTCAGGATTAAAAAAGAATTTAGAAAAAATTTGATACATTTTAAAAGATATTTAAAAGTTTTGAAAAGATTCAAAAATTATTTAAATCTTAGGAAGAGTTCAATAAACTTAAAACAAAATGACGATTTTTGAAGATTTAGAAAAAGATGCTTTTTAAGAATTCTGAAAGGTTTCCAAATAATAAAAAAAAATTCTTAAGATTCCTGGTGAAATTTGAAATAATTTATTATTCTCAAAAACGAATTTCAAGAGAAAACTGAAAAAGATTTCAAAACAATTCAAATCATTTCCTAAACTTCCAATTAAGAATGCAAAAGACTTTAAACCAAAAATTTTCAATTTTATTTTAAGTTTTGAAGATATTAAAATATGTTGAAAAAGAAGCTGGGAGATTTTAAGAAATTTATGCTAATTTTTCCGGCTAACAAATTTTTTTCTAAAAACTTAATTATTTCAAAAGATATTTAAAAGCATCAGAAGTTTTGAAAAAATTCAAAAATAATTTGAAACTTCAAAAGGTTTAAAAACATTTAAAGCAAAATGTAGATTTGAAGATTTTAAAATCAAATTTTAAAGCTTTTTAAGTATTTTGAAAGGTTTCAAGGTAATACCAAAATTTTCTTCAAATTTTTGAGGAAATTTAAAGTCTTTTTTATTCCTAAAAATTAATTCGAAGAGAGTATTCATAGAGATTTAAAAACATTTTAAAAGAGTTCCAAAATTGTCCAAGAATAATCTGGAAGATTCTAAGGCAGTTTGTTTATTATGCAAAATTATTTTCAAATTCCAGAAAAAATCAGAATAATTTTCAAGAAGATATTTAAAAGATTTAGAAGTTTTGGAAATATTTTCAAATAATTCATAAATTTGAAAAAAATTCAAGACTTTTTAAACAAAATGTAGATTTTTGAAAATTTCTGAACTTTAAAGAATTTCGAAAGGTTGAGTACAGAATAATTTTCTGAAGATTCCTACGAAAATTTAAAATCAATTTTTATTTGAAAAGATTAATTTAAAAATAAAAACATTCCAACAAATTTCCAAAATTGTCAAAAAATAATCTGGAAGATTTTAAATCAGTTTTTTTTATTTTGCAGAATTATTTTTAAACTTCAACAAAAATTCAAAGCATTTGGAAAAATATTTAGAAGATTTAGAAGTTCTGAAAATATTAAAAAATTTTAAAAGATTTTTAAAAAAATGGGAAAAAAATTTCTCAATGCAAGTTTTTTTTGTTGAAAATGTGCACAGTAGTTTTTATAAATTATTGCGCTTGTAATAAAAATCTTATTCTTGTATTGTACTTTTGCGTTAAGAAATTTTTTTTCTATTATTTTTATTTCAAATTGAAACAATAATCATTTTAAAAATACATACATTATTCGAGAAAACCTTCGATTTTCAAATTTCAGTTTTTAAATCACTTTTTTTATTCAAAATTCGAAAAATATTTATTAAGGAAAATAACTCTTAAAAAGCAATAAAATTCAATTTAAAAATTTTCTATTTCATTTGAATATACTTGCATAAAGGGATAAGTAAATAAACAACAATTGAGTTCAACAATTTATTAATTTATTATGTAAAATATTTTTAACATTTATATTTTTTTCGGTTTATGACAATGTCGATCAGCCTCACAATTAAGTCCCTCACAACAGGTGCCTTGAGTCTGATTTCCCTCTGCATTAAAAAAAAAGTTATTTTATATTGAACGTATATTTATTTATTTTTATTTTTTATTTTTTTATATATTTTTACATCAATTAAAAAAAAGTTTGACAGTCTTTTGTCTCTTTGGCGCAAGAGGGCGATTTGTTGGCGGCCATTGCACTATAAATTAGTGTCAATACAACAAGTATCATCACCATAGATTTTGAAAATAGCGTTTTCGTTTTCTGAAAAAAATTATAAATATAAGTTTATTTATTTAAAATAAAGAACACCGTAAAATAAATTCATTTAATAACTCTATAGCAAGTTCTAGTGGGCCAAAAATAAAAAAATTCTATAATTCGAAATCGCTACAGTGCGAAAAATTAGTGAAGGTTTTTCTACTAAAGATTAGTAGAAATGTTTACTAAAGCAGTTGATAATCGAGTTAACACTATTTCATTAGTGGGAAACTACTAATTCAGATTTAGAGAAAAACTTTTATGATAAAAAAAAGGTATACCCCAATTCAGTCGCTGCTAAATTACCACAGCGGCTGAATTGGGGTATCCCTATTTGACATGGAACTATCTTTTCAAATCTAAATTAGTAGTTTCTTCCTACAGAGATGACAATAAACATTATTAAATTATTATCCATACACTAAAAATGTATCGCACAGCATCCTTTATAGATCGAAGTTCAGGCTTCTAGGTAAATTAAAAAAAAAATAATCACAATTTATCCTAAATAAAAAATGTCATTTAAATATCTTCTAAACTCATTTCTTCTAAATTTTCTAGCATTGGGGTATCTCTATTTAAAAAGTAACTATCTTTTTAAATCTAAATTAGCAGTTTCTTTCTCCAGAGATGAAAATAAACATAATTAAATTACTTTCTATGCACTGAAAATTTATCACATAGCACCCTTTACAGAGCGAAGCTCAGACTTCCAGTTAAATTAAACAAATAAACGATCAGAATTTGTCCTCAATAAAAAATGTCCTTCAAGTATCTTTTAAATTAACTTCTTCAACATTTTCTAGATGCTTTTTCATTTCTGAAATCTCAAAAAATCTTTTTGAATTTCCTCACGAATCTTGGAAATTCAGTCCGCAATTCAGCCGCTGCTAAATTGGCACAGCGGCTGAATTGGGGTAACCCTTTTTGACATGGAACAATTTTTTCAAATCTAAATTAGTATATGCTTCCTCTGGGGATGAAAATAAGCATTAGTAAATTATTTTATATGCGCCAAAAATTTATCACACAGCACCCTTTACAGATCACAGAGCGAAGCTCAAGCTTCCAGGTAAATTAAACAAATAAACGATCAGAATTTGTCCTTCATAAAAAATGTCCTTCAAGTACCTT
Source organism: Andricus curvator (assembly GCA_932195095.1). Taxonomy (NCBI): domain Eukaryota; kingdom Metazoa; phylum Arthropoda; class Insecta; order Hymenoptera; family Cynipidae; genus Andricus; species Andricus curvator. The sequence goes on along the minus strand of CAKNYM010029807.1, from coordinate 16,896 downwards.
TTAAATTACCTTCTTCACAATTTTCTAGATACTTTTTCATATCTGAAATCTCAAAAAATCTTTTTGAATTTCCTCACGAATCTGAGGAATTCAGTCCGCAATTCAGCCGCTGCTAAATTGGCACAGCGGCTGAATTGGGGTATTCCTATTTGACATGGAACTATATTTCCAAATCTAAATTAGTAGTTTCTTCCTACAGAGATGGCAATAAACGTTATTAAATTATTATCCATACACTACAAATGTATCGCACAGCATCCTTTATAGAGCGAAGCTCAGGCTTCTAGGTAAATTAAAAAAAAAAAAACAATCACAATTTATCCTAACTAAAAAATTTTATTTAAATATCTTTTAAACTCATTTCTTCAAGATTTTCTAGATCGAGTTCTATATACTCTTTCGTCATGTCTGAAATCTTATAAAATCTTTTTGAATTTCCTCAAGAATCTTAGGAATTCAGTCCGCAATTCAGCCGTTGCTGAATAGGTACAGCGGCTGCATTGGGGTATCTCTATTTAAAAAGTAACTATCTTTTTAAATCTAAATTAGTAGTTTCTTTCTCCAGAGATGAAAATAAACATTATTAAATTATTTTCTATGCACTGAAAATTTATCACATAGCACCCTTTACAGAGCGAAGCTCAGACTTCCAGTTAAATTAAACAAATAAACGATCAGAATTTGTCCTCAATAAAAAATGTCCTTCAAGTATCTTTTAAATTACCTTCTTCAAAATGTTCTAGATACTTTTTCATCCCTGAAATCTCAAAAAATCTTTTTAAATTTCCTCACGAATCTTAGAAATTCAGTCCGCAATTCAGCCGCTGCTAAATTGGCACAGCGGCTGAATTGGGGTAACCCTATTTGACATGGAACAATTTTTTCAAATCTAAATTAGTAGTTTCTTCCTTTGGGGATGAAAATAAACATTATTGAATTATTTTCTATGCGCTAAAAATTTATCACACAGCACCCTTTACAGTTTACAGAGCGAAGCTCAAGCTTTCAGGTAAATTAAACAAATAAACGATCAGAATTTGTCCTTAATAAAAAATGTCCTTTAAGTATCTTTTAAATTACCTTCTTCAAAATTTTCTTGATACTTGTTCATATCTGAAATCTCAAAAAATCTTTTTGAATTTCCTCACGAATCTTAGGAATTCAGTCCGCAATTCAGCCGCTGCTAAATTGGCACAGCGGCTGAATTGGGGTATTCCTATTTGACATGGAACTATCTTTTCAAATCTAAATTAGTAGTTTCTTCCTCCGGGGATGCAAATAAGCATCAATAAATTATTTTATATGATCATGGTTCCAGGTAAATTGAAAAAAAAGCGATTAGGATTTGTATAAAGTGTATAAATCTATTCTATCTCGACTTACGTTGCAGGTAGTACCACAATCGGCCAACTCAAATTTGGATTTTTTTTTTCTATATTTGATGAAAAATATTGTCAAAAATATAGTCTTGGCTACAGCTTTGGATCGAATGAATTGGGGGTGCCAATGTTCCCTATTTATTCAGTGCCGCAACTTAATTGTCAGGATTATCGAAAGGTAGACTTTTAAAAAATTATTCCTAGGCAAATAATATATTAGCTTGATACAATGACATATGAAGGTAATCTGAAAAATCTGGTCAAAACATTTTTTGGCAGATACCCTGGTAGAAAAAATTTTTACAAGAAAGTACACCATTTCTGCAACTTTAATTTTTTGTTGAAACATATAGATTTTCATGGCAAAATTTACCAAATTTTACCCAAAAAATACAGTTTAATACAAGTAGATAATTTTTTCTTGTATTTTCTTGTAGAAAGGTACAAAAATTGACAATAAAGTATAAGTTTCTACCATTCAAAAATTTGTATAACTTTTTATTAATATTTGTTTACTTTGTTGTTCGATTGAAACATTATAAATTATTCCTAATTTTAAAATAATTTCAAAGATCAAATATTGTTACAATCTGAAATAGTCCATTTTAAACCCATTTAATTTGAAATTTTTTAATTAGGGAAGACATTTTTTTGATTATTTAGCAATATTTTACTTTTCATTTAAAATGGGCAATTATAAATCACATATCAAAAACTGAACGAACGTTACAATTTCGATTGTTTTATTCAACAAATTTTTAACATGTATGTGAAATTATTGAGTTTTGATGCATGAATAACAATTAAGAAATAATTTAGAGAAAAATCCAGATATTTTAAGAGATATTTACAAGTTTTGACAAGATCCCATCTTAATTGAAAACTGGAAAAGATTTCAAAAAATAAAAATACTAAATTTAGATTTTTAAACATTTCGAAATAAAATTTTGAAGCTTTTTAAACATCTTTACAGGTTTTAAGAAAATAAAAAAAACTCATAAGTTTGCTGGGAAAACTTAAAATGATTTTTTATTTTGAAAAAATAATTTTAAGAGAATATTTGAAAAGACTTGAAGAAAATTTTGAATGATAAATGACAATTAAATAATTATTAATTTAGAAAATAATAGAGTAAGTTCAAAATATATTTAGAGGCTTTGAAAAGATTCCAAAATAATTTGATAAGGTAAAAGATTTTTCAAAACATTTAAAACACAATGTAGATTTTTGAAGACGTCGAATAAAAAATTGATAAGCTTTTTGAGTATTTTGTAAAAAACAAAATAAAAAATGTATATCAAAATTCCTAGAAAAACTAAAAATAATTTTTTTTTTTTTGAAAAATTAATTTAAAAAGAATATTTAATGAGATATCCAAACTTTCCTAAAAAAATCTGGATTTGGATTATTAGAGTCCTGGAAATTTTTAAAATGCTTTTTTTAAACAAATTTTTAAGAGAATAATAATTCAAAAAGATTTTAAAACAAATTTTAATGTATAAATTAATGTTTCTACCTTAAAATTGCTTAATATGATAAAACTTTGAAATTTTTTCAATTTTTTTATTCATTCTTCAAGTCAAAGCATTGCAAATGATAGCATGGATTTCTATTTTTTTTTTAATATTTTGAATGTACAATGTATAAAAGTTAAAATTTAAAATTCGGCAGTTTAACGTATTTTAATTAAAAAATTTTGAATTGAAAAGTTTCAAAAGCTTTCATTTTATACTCGAAAATTATTGAGCCTGTGAATTAACTATTTTTTTAACTTTAATTTTAAAAGTTTAAAATTAAAATGTATTCCATTTTGAGTGTTTTAATTTGCTGTTCAGTTCTTATAATTTCAAATGAAAAAATTTTTATCCTCAAGATTTCGAATCTTTTAGTTTCAATGACCGTGATCAATTTTTCTCAATTGATCAATTTTTATTTGTAGTCAAAAAGTTACAAAAATTACGTTTTTTTTTGTATTTGGTTTTTCTTGGAAATTTTTTCTAGCAAGATCTCGCATATATTATTGTCGCAAACCTGATTGGTTGCGACACTGAGTAAATGACTTTTAGTGGCTGTTTTCAGTTTTTTTTTTATTTTCTAAGATTTCAAAATTTTTTTAATAATATGTAGATTTTTGAAGATTCGAAAAAAGAAACTTTTTAAGATTTTTGAAACATTTAAAGGAAATAAAAAAATATTCTTCGGATTCCTAGGAAAGTTTCAAATGATTTTTTATGTTGAAAAATGAATTTTAAGAGAAAGGTGAAAAAGGTTTCAAAACATTTAAAATAATTTCCTAAAATTTTGAAACAGAATGTAGAAAATTTTAAAAACAAATTTTTCAATTTAAGCAAAAATAATTTTAGGTGAAAATTGAAAAAGATTTGCAAAATTTTCATAAAAGTATAAAATCGAACAAAAGAATTAAAAGCTTTGTAAGAATTTTGAAAGGTTACAAAAGGAAAAAAAATTTCTCAAAATTCGTAGGAAAATTTGAAATGATTTTTTATTTTCAAAAATGAATTTTAAGAGAAGAGTGAAAAAGAATTGAAATTTTTTTAATGATTTCTTAAAATTTTGAAACAGAATGTAGACAAATTTCACGCAAAATTTTTCAATTTTGCAAGATGACAAAATTTTAGAAAAACTTCGTGTATTCAAGAGAATAAAAAAAATTTCTTGAGGTACCTAGGAAAATTTGTAATGATTTACTATCTTGAAAAATTAATTTCAAGAGAAAATTAAAAAATATTTGCAAAATTATTAAAAAAGAATCTGGAAGATTTTAGAGCAATTTCTTCAAATGTTCAGGATTTAAAAAAATGGAATCATTTAAAAAAATATTTAGAAGTTTTAGAAAAATTTCAGAAATAATTTAAAATTTTGAAAGACTTCAGAAAATCAAAAACGAAATATATATTTTTGAAGATTTTAAAGGATTTTGAAAGGTTTTAAAATTTCTAAAAATGGGACGACCACGAAATCTTGAAAACTAAAATTCTCGACCCTGTAAAATTCCCGAAAAAGAAAAAATTCGAAATATACAATTCCCGAAAGCATAAGATTGTCGACAATTTGAAATTCCCAATATGGAAAATTTCGGAATCATAAAATTCCTTACAGTTCACAATATTACCGAATTCAAAAATTCCCGAATCTAAACAATTGAAAAATTGTTTAAATAGGAAATAAATAATAAAATAAAAAATATCTTCATCAAATAAATGTACTTTATTTGATTCATTATTTGATTATTTAACCATTTTTGAATTATTTAGATTTGGGAAGTTCCCTGTGTTGGTAATTTTACAATGTCGGATATTTTATAATGTCAAAAAAAAATCTGGAAGATTTTAAGAAAATTTAAAAAAAAATTTAATTGGATGATTATAACTGCATTTTATTTAAAATTAATATATTTTCTGGTTAAAATATCAACTATTACATTTTTCGTTGAGAATTTATCTTTTTTGTTAAAATCGACTGTTTCTAATTTAAAATGAAAATAGTTTTTTGGTTAAAATATTATATTTTTCTCTAAGAATTAATTTTTTAAATGGAGAATTCGACTACTTCGTGAAAATGTTATTATTATTATTAATTTTCTTCTTAGTTGAAGATTAATTATTTCAGTTGCAAATCGAACAGTTTTGTTGAAAATTCGTTTTTTTGGATAGAAAATTCGTCCTTCTGGAATGAAAATTCAACTGTTTTCTAAAAAATTCATTTGAGTAGGTACCAATTCCACTATTTGGTTGAAAATATTTTCGGCTAAAGTTAAATATTTTGTATTTAAAAATTCGATCATTTGGTTATAAATTCAACTATTTTGTTTAAAAGGATTCTTTTTTGTTCGAAAACTTAACTGCTTCGTTGAAAATCGTCTTTTTGGATTAAAAATTCATCTTTTTTAGTAGAAAGGTTCTTAGTTGAAAATTCATCTTTCTTGGTTAAGAATTCATCTCTTTTCGGAAAAAATCGTTTTTTTGGCTTGAAGATTCAACTATTTGCTTAAAAATTCGTCTGTTTTGCTTGAAAGTTTGACTATTCGGTTGTGAATCTAACTATTTCGTCTCAAATTAAATTGTTTGTTTGTTATAAGTTCAACTATTTATTTAAAAATGTGTGTATTTTGTTGAAAAGTCGTCTGATTTGGTAGAAAATTAATCTTCGTTGAAAATTTAATTATTTGGTAGAAAATTTCACTTTCGAGTTAAGGATGTAACTATTTTGTAAAATAGTCGTCTTTTTGGTTTGAAAATTCAAGAATTCTAAAAATGTAGCTATTCCATTTTTGGTTGAAAATTTTTCGTTTATAAATTGAGAATTCAACTATTTTGTTAAAAATTCGTCCTTTTTAGTTAAATTCAACTGGTTGAGAATTCTTTTTTTTTTAAATTAGTTTTTTAGACTGAAAATTTAACGACTTAATTTTTGGTTGAAATTTTTTTTTCAGTTGAAAATTCGTCTTTTTTGATTGAAGATTAACTTTCTTGTTGAAAATTCTTCATCTTAGATGTTAAAGTCAAATATTTTCTAAAACATTCGACTTTTTAGCTTGATAACTTAACTATTGTGTTAAAAATTCGTCTATTTGTGTAGAAAATTAATCATCCTCGAATTTTGAATTTTTAATTCATCTATTTGTTGAAGGATTCAACTATTTTGTTAAAAATTCGTCTTCCACTGAATTCAATCGGTTGATAATGTGTTTTTATTTTTTTCGAAAATTAATTTTTTAAGCTGAAAATTTAAGGATTCCATCTTTCGTTGAAAATGTATCTTTTTTAGTTGAAGATTCAACTATATCGTTGAAAATTCTTCATTTAAGTTGAAAATGCAACTCTTTGATTGAGAATTTAACCACTTTTTTGAAAATTCTTTTCTGTTAGAAAAAAAATTTTTTTTAAATTAAAAATGCAAATATTCTAGAAAAATAATCATTTTGAAATCTTGCGTTTAACAATTTTGTGAATTCATGAAATCATACTCTTTAGAATGGAAATTTCTGCGAAGCTTAAAATACGAGATTAATCGCATTAATTTCTTATCATAATTACTCTTTGAAAAATAAATATTTGAAATTCGAACGGACTGCGATCCCTGAAAAAGACAAATAGAATTTGCAAAAAATTATGGGCTATTATAAAATTCATTTCTGAAGAGTTTTTTTTTAGTCACTTTGAATTTTGAATTTTCTTTACAAAATTTGGAATGTTCACCATTTTGATTTCTCAACTTTTAATGCAATATTTGGAACTTTTTTGAGTCACAGATTCTAAATACTGTATCAAAGCTTTTTTTTTCAATCCGGGTTACAATTTTGGATTGATAATTTTGAATTTTCGATACAAAATTTAGAAGGTTCACAATTTTGATTTCTCAACTTTTAATGCAATATTTAGAACTTTTTTGAGTCACAGATTCTAAATACTGTATCAAAGCTTTTTTTTAAATCCGAGTTGCCATTTTGAATTGGTAATTTTGAATTGGTAATTTTGAATTTTGAATTTTCGATACAAAATTTAGATCGCTCACAATTTTGATTTCTCAACTTTTAATGCAATATTTATAACTTTTTTGAGTCACAGATTCTAAATACTGTATCAAAGCTTTTTTTTCTATCCGGGTTGCAATTTTGGATTAATAATTTTGAATTTTCTATACAAAATTCAGAATGTTCGCCATTTTGATTTCTCAACTTTTAGTGCAATATTTAGAACTTTTTTGAGTCACAGATTCTAAATACTGTATCAAAGCTTTTTTTTCAATCCGGGTTGCAATTTTGGATTGGTAATTTTGAATTTTGAATTTTATATACAAAATTTAGAATGTTCGCCATTTTCATTTCTCAATTTTTAATGCAATATTTGGAACTTAAAAATTAGTTTTATACAAATCGCATAATTTTTTTTACAAATTATGGCATAAGTGACTATAATTATAAGTTAAATTAATCAAAATCATTTCTATAGGCTAAAAAATTTTGTATGGATTTAAAAGCATGGCCAGTATAGGTACTGGCCATGACACCCTTAAGGGTGGTCCAAATTTTTTTCTTCGAATTTTCATGCATATCGCCCGGAAATTTGTTCGAGTCCACACACAAATAAATCGATTTTTTTTTCAAATCATATTTAGAGATGGCGCAAGTTCCATGAAGTCAACATGTATTTCCCATAAGAAAAAAAGACGTTTTTGTAAATTTTATTCAGAATCGTCAATATTAGTTGAATCGAGTTGAAACTTAACATTTCTCTACACAATTAACCATAGGATACGAATAAAATATCACTATTCAAATATCACCGTCATAAGTCTGTTTTATAGGTCCTAAAAAAACCCCATAAGTGAAAAAATGGGTTTAGCGAGTTTTTAGCGATAATTATGATTTTTTCCGACTTTTTGAATGAAAATTGTTTTTAATATATAAAATAATACTTTATGCTGATAATTAGATGTGAACATAAATTGTTTAAACAATTTATTATTGTTTTTAGCAATTTTCTCTTAGAACAGAGTTATAAAAACGCAGTTTATAAAAATATTTCCCACTTTTTGTCCAATTTTCAATTACAGTGAGGTAATACATAATTAATATGACCAAAAATAATTGTTTAAGCAATTTTTTATTATCGTAATAATATTCAATTGGAATAATGCTAGAAATTTGCGGTTTTTTCTGAAATTTTCAACTATTTGCCTACTTTTTACTTTGAGTGAGTCAATAATTAATTCAAGTCAGCAAAAATAATTATTTAGACACATTATTGTTTATAACTATTTTCTTCTTTATTATTGCTAGATAGTTGTGGTTTCTTCTGAAATTTTTCACTTTTCACCCACTTTTCACCTAGTGAGGTAATAATTAGTGCAAGTTAACAAACTTGCTCATTTAAATAATTGCATATTGTTTATAACTATCTTTTCTCAGAGTAATCATAGAAAGTTGCTTTTTTTCTGAAATCTTTAGTTTTGCTTTGACTTTTTAGTTATGAACAAATAATGAATGAACCTCAACAAGAATAATTTGTCAAATAGTATTGTATTATTTAACGTGGATTATGTTTGCTACTTTTCTGATGTTTAAAAAAATTGATGTACACAAAAAACTATTTTACATAAGAGACAAAAATTTCCGGGCAATATGCATAAAAACACGGGGAAAAAAATTTCCAATGCATTTTTGGACCACCCTAATGCGCAAATATGACAATGAAAATTCTCCTTTTGAGACCATTGAAATTGGAGCTGCAGCAACACCAGCCTTTTTCTGTGTATATTTATATCACCTTGAAAGCAAATAGACAAATAAGCCTAAAAATAAATAGTAATTTAAAATTTGTATTTTCTATACAAAATTACTTTTCCCCTCAAATTATAATTTGGTTGGAATTTTTTTTTCTTTCCTGACCGAAAAATGTTTCCCTTGTTAAAAATTTAACTATTTTATTGAAAATTCATCTTTTTGGTTGAAAATTCATATTTTTGGGTTAATAATGTTTACTTTTTTATACAAGAACAAGATGCATCTGTTTTGGAAAAATTGTAATCTTTTTTGGTTGAGAATGCAACTGGTTCAAAATTAATCTTTTTGAGTTTCTTGTTGTAGTTTTCAATTGACTTATAGAAATGTTTAAAAACCTTTCTGAATTTATTCAAGAATCTTGGGAAAATTATATAACTTTTAAAAGAAATAAAGAAATAAAACTAAATAATAATTAGTTATGGCTCTGTGTAGGAAAATTGCGGCATGTATAGCCTGATTTTTTCGTTACCTATAAAACCTATCTATAAAATTAAGTTTTACGTTTTTCTTACATTTTATATTTCCTTACATATAATGAATTCTGGAAAATAAGTACATTTCTTCTTATCAACCAAAATTATTCACCCCAAGTATGGATAAAATCTAGATTACTTGTATTGCGAAATACCGAGAAGGTAGCATTTAACGTGTCGAAATTTAATTCGATTGCCAACACTTGCAAAAATGTTTAAAACCTAAAAAAGAATTATATTGCTTGTGTAAATCGACTTCTTTGAACATTCAGTAGAGATAAAAAAAATTCTTCAATTACGACAAATCACTGTTTATTCCCCTTCACACAAGCGCGGATTTACATAGTGGCGAAACCGGCGACCCCCCAGGATTTTTTGAATTCCCTTCACTTTTTTCTTTTTCACGGCAAAAAGAAAAAAAATTATTAAAAAATATTATTATTTAAATGATTGCAAACAATTATTTATAATAATCTTCAAATTCATTCACTCACATTGTCCGACTGTCAATTTGACAGTTTATTGTAGCATCCCGTGTGGAAATATGCCTGATTTCGCCCAAATGGTTCTTGGATGCCAATTTGGCGTCGTACTTTAGAAAAATGTGAATTATTTATAAAATATTTTGCCTCTATATCACGCTAGATGCACTCCGACCATAAACATGTAATTTGATTTGCTGTTACAAATTATTCAATATTAAAACTTACATAATAGAAGCATCTATTACGGACACTTTGTTAGGACTTGAATTGTCTTTGCCCAGGATTGGCGCTGCACAGTGTGAACATTGGATGAAAAAATGTTCAATGCAATATTCCGGAATAAGATCTGAGGTTGACAATGCATTCCGCCAGCAACTCCAGGGTGCGCAGGCCAAACAGAGGATCAAGTCGACGCCGGGAATGAATGGAGACGTGATCAGATGTCACTTGCGGACAACAGCACGGGGATGACCCGTCAGGGGCGAACAACATCGTCTCTTGGTGGATCTTCACCCCAGCTGGCCCATTGAGTGGCTGAACAACATCTTTCTGATCAATTAAGATCCATTAGGCGGCACTACCTTATATCCGAGGTCGAAATAAGTAACATCGAAAAAAAGGTGCAAAAACAACTAGCAGCACCTATAGCGCACCCCGCAGATGCGTTAGAAGAGGAGGTTTATATACCTGTGACACGAGACGCTATAGACGAGTAGGACCCAGATCTGATGGATGTAGCAGGGCAACTGTCTAATGATCGACAGTCGTTAGGCTTGCAGCCGCTAGAGCCTGCCCCTGCACCTGCTGAACTCATCGAAGAGCTCGATGAGAAAAGCTTGCGTCTCATGGTATGCTTCACTGATGCTATCCTAGAGTTCGCAGATCAAGAACCATCAATGAGAAACGATCTGCCGAAATTTAGAGTCAACAAGGACCTGCTCCGGTTAGTTGGCGGCTTGAACACCGAAATACTGCCTCTGTTCTTGTAGCAGGATATGATCTTGCTACAGGAGCAGACTCTGGCATATTGCCCTGCGGTCGCGTGTGCCAGGATGATGAGCATAAATCTCAGAGGCCAGGCTACTAACAACTATGCCCGAAAAAATATGTCAGACCCTGCATGGAAGTTCCGACTTGTAGGCGAGATTAGTCAAATAAGAGAAAAACTGGGACGGTTGTACTAATTTCGAAAGGGCAATCGATCTCAGAGACTGACTCGCCAGGTAGAGGAGATCCTTCGCCCAAATAACATCAGTTCAACAACATATACGAACCTGGACGAAATAATTGACTATTTTAAACAGAGGCTCATGGTCCTTTCAGCGCGACTGCGACGATTTAAGAGAGCGATCGCGAGAAGAAATCACTTACGGCAGAGGAAATAGCCAGATATTGGTCGAGTATCTGGGGTTCTTATAGTTCAAGTCAACTGGACACGACGTGGCTCCGTCTAGAAAAGGACAGAGTTGCACGGTTGCTTGGGATGAATATGAATAGTCTACCCATCACAGTCTCCGATGTAACTCGTATCCTAAAGAGGGCTAAGAACTGGAAATCGCCGGGTGGAGGATGGTGTGCACAGCTTCTTGTACAAATACCTAGATGTTCTGCACCCCGCCCTTGATGGGGCTCTTCAAAACATCTTGGAGAACCCAGATCACTCGCCCTCTTTTATGACGGAGGGCATAGCACATAACGGATATGATACCCAAAAAGGTAGATGCTGGTAGTCCTAGTGATTATCGACCAATCACCTGCCTCTGGACCCTCTATAAGTGTCTCGCGGCTATAATTTCTGACTTCGTCTATATCTATTGTGAGGAGAACAGATTCCTCTCCGAAGAACAAAAAGGTTGCTGTCGAGGCTTCCGTGGTAGCAAGGACCAAGTCACGATTGAGAGTGTTGTTTTCTTGCATGCGAAACACCACCAACGCAATTCGCACATGGCCTACATTGACTACCAACAGGCGTTTCCTTTAGTACCCCACGATTATTTACTTGAGGTCCTTAAGACATATAAGATCCTTCTGCGCGTCAACCAATTTCTGGATCACGCTATGCACACGTGGTGCACAAGGATTAAATATTTTCGTCGTGGGGTGATGAGGGATACCCGGTCCTTGCTCATTAAACGAGGAATCTTCCACGGTGATTCATTCAGCCCAATATGGTTTTGTTTATCATTGAACTCACGAAGCTGGACACTCAACAACACGTCCTATGGGTTCAAAGTTGAGGTGGGAGTGCCCGAGTCTCAACTCACTCACCTCCTTTACATGGACGACATAAAGTTTAATCCAAGCTCAAAGTCGAAACTGAACAGCCTACTGAACATCTTGCTCAGTTCTCCTATGACATCAGGATGTCTTTGGGTTAGGACAAATGCAGAAAATTGCATTTCTCCCGTGAAAAGATGCTAAGAAAAGATGCTAAAAAAGGTGCTTCACTGATACTGGACGACCATGCTCTGATTGAGTTGATGGCTGATGAACGGCTTGAGACTGCTTTTTCGGATCGCCTTAACCTGATTCTGGCGTCTGGCCTCAGTGCGAAGAACATCACAAAGGCAGTTAACACCTATGCCATTCCTCTCCTAAAATACTCCTTTAGGTTAGTCGCCTGGTCCATCACTAAGCTCGAGAGGCTTAACAGAATCATCCGCGTGAAAATATCTGAGCACTATCTGAGGCAGGGGGATCTTGGATGTTCGTCGATTGTGTGACTCTGAGGTCACGCAATCGCGCGAATATTTCCAAGACAGGACTAACATCTCCCTCTACGACTACATATGTAGAGTTGACCTGTATACCCCCTTGAAACTTGCAGCTCAGTGGCGAGGTAAACAGCTGCACAAGCAACACCCCCAAACATTAGAGCTTCCTTGCGTGGATAGTGATGCTTCAAACCTTTGGCTAAGGCGGGGAGAACTCTTGCCGGAGCCGAGGGGATTTATCATTGCTATCCAGGACAGGGTAATCAAGACGAGAAATCACCAAAAACACATCCTCAATATAGCGGCAGTTATTGACAGATGCCGCCTTTGTGGAGATACCAATGAGAACATCGAGCACATCATTGATGGTTTTACGATGCTTGCCTCGCAAGAATACACGTGCAGACATTATGATGTTGCTGGAATCATTCACCAAAAAATTGCCCTGAACACTGGTTTACTTGAGAGATTTGAGCCTTACTACAAATGTAGCCCAGTCAATGTATTAGAGAACGAACACCATCTCCTTCACTGGGATAGGACTATTCTGACTGACCACCTAGTCAGACACAGTTGTCCAGATGTCTTTTGGTTAGCTAAGCGTGCTCAACACGTGAGAATAATAGACATAAGTCTTCCCCTTAACAATAACATTAGGCTCCGATATACTGAGAAGATCCAGAAATATTTGGAGCTGAAGCAGGAGATCCTGACGGTGCGGAGGGTGAACAAGGTCACCAACATTCAACACCAATGTTGGAATCCACGCGTTCGTGATCTCCTCTACTGGGTACGTTAATGCCAGGTGCGTACAAGTCTTGGAAGAGCTTAGAGCTCGAAATTCGCTACATCTAATTCAGAAGGCAGTATTGCTGAACACTTTTTGGTATATGTATATGTCCGTGTGCGTGTGCGTGTCTGATGTTATGTTTGTCTCTCGCCGTTTAATGTAAATATAAAATTAATATTTTGTATCCTTGGTCTCAGTCATTGGCATCGGAACTGGCGTTTGTAAGGGAGATGAATCCCTATAAATGGGCTATCCAGTATGAATGTTGATCCCTATAGACGGGCTCTTCATGATGAATGTTGAAACCCTATAAACGGGCTCTCCAGGAAGAATTTTGAAACCCTATGAACGGGCTTTCTAGGGTGAATGTTGGATCCTTATAGGGCTCTACAGTGTGATTGTCGGATCTCTATAGACGGGCTCTCCATTGTGTATACTCGCGAATTAGGACGAATGCGCAAGCAGGATATAGAGTTCCGGAAGAACGACTGACACCAGCAAATCTAATACTACTACTAATAATAATAATACCTTTACCTCGGTTCTGGTGGTTCGGATCCCACCTTAAGCTGAAGATCTCCCTATAATGCATTTGGCTGCAACCCAGTCCATGAATATATTTTGCTTTTATGTGTGCTCTTAATTTAATGATTATCCTTTGTAGGTTGCATTATTCACTGTAGGGAGGTTTCCCCTGAACGTTAAATCGATTTTTATATCACTATATTAATATATGGACAAAGTTTAAAAAATACAGTAATTTTAACATTTTAATAATAAATTTCTTGATAAAAACTGCAGAAAATACAGTTCAGTTACTTTTCATTTAAATTTATTTTTGCATATTCTTATACACTATTATTTATAGATTATTTTTATTTCTAAATCACTAAAAGAGTCACAGGATTTATTTTCTGTTTAGCGATTTTGCGTATTTTTATATGAATATAAAGTGATTAAATTGAATATTAACAGATTTTTTGTATGCTATTTCAGGTTTTATTATTACGCACTTTTTCTAGCTTGCGAAGCCATGGAGAAATCAATTTCGTTTATTTAAAAATTCAAAACTTTAAACAAAAGATTGTGAAACATGTTGGAGTTTCAAAAATAACAACAACAAAATCACCAGTTGACAACAAGATATCTAAACACATTTTTTATGATTTAGGCTTTATTTGAAAATATTAATTTTAAGTTTTGACGATTTAAAAATACGTCGAAAAAGAATCTGGAAAAGTTTAAGTCTATTTTTGTTTATATTGAAGGATTTTAACAATTTTGAGGAAAACTTCAGGAGATTTCAGAAAATGTAAAACAAAATGTAAGATTTCAAGATTGCGAAAAAAAGCTTTTTAAGAATATTAAAAGGTTTCAAGGGAATAATTTTTTTTAAGATTCCTGGAGAAATTTCGAATGATTTTTTATTTTGAAAAATTAACTTTAAGAGAAAATTCAAAAAGGTTTCAAAACAAATGATTTCCTAAAATTTCAGAAAAGAATGTAGAAGAATTAAAAGCAAAATTTGTCAATTTTGCAAAATTAAAAAATATTTGAAAAATTCGAGTAAGTTTTAGAAACATTGAAAACTTTTAAAAAAAGTTGTACAAACATATTTAAACTTAAAAAGATTTCGAAACAAAATGTATATTTTTGAAGATTACGAACAAAAATTTAGAATCTTTTTAAGAATTTTCGAAGGTTTGAAGAAAATGAAAAAATTTTCTTAAGATTCTTAGGAAAATTATTTATTTATTTTTTATTTTGAAAAACTAATTTTAAGAGAATATTTAAAAAGATTTTAAAAAATTTCAAAAGATTACCAAAACTGTCGAAAAAGCTTCTAAATGATTTTAGGGCAATTTTTTCAATTTTGCAGGATTTTTGAAAATTTTAGAAAAAATTTGAATCGTTTCAATAGATATTAAGAAGTTTTAAAAGTTTAAAAAAGATTTGCAAATAATTTAAAACTTGAGTAGACTTAAAAAAAAATTTGGACAAATTAAAGATTCTTGAAAATTTAGGAGCTTTCTAAAAATGTTGAAAGGTTTCAAGGAAATAAAATTTTCTTACAATTTGAAAAAAGAATGTGAAAGATTTTGAAGCAAAATTTCTTAATTTTACAATATTAAAAAAATTAGAAAAAATTCTTAGAAGGTTCAAAAATATTCAAACAAAAATTTAACTTGAAAAGATTGTTTTTTAAATGTAGATTCTTGAAGATTTCAAAAAAAATTTTAATGTTTCATTTGGAAACATTAAAAAGATTTCAAAACACTTCAAACGATTTCCGAAATTGTCAAAAAATATTCTGGAAGATTTTAACACATTTTTTTGATTTTGCAGGATTATTTTTAAATTTCAGGAAAAATTCGAATCATTTTAAGATATATTAAAAAATTTCAGAAGTTTTGGAACCATTGAAAAATAATTTAAAATTTTTTAATATTTCAAAAAATTCAAAACAAAATCTGTAAAAATTGCAGATTTCGAACAAGAAATTTATAATGTTTTTAAGAATATTGAAACTTTGCAAGAGAATAAAAAAATTTTTTTAAGATTCCTAGGAAAGTTCAAAATTATTTTTTATTTTGACGAATTAATTTTAAGAGAATATGTGAAAAGATTTCAAAACATTTCAACAGACTTTCAAAATTGAAAAATAAAATTCTGAAGATTTTAGGGATTTTTTTTTCATTTTTCAGTATTATTTTTAAATTTCAGGAAAAAATTTGAATAATTTTTATAGATATTCAGAAGTTTTAGATGTTTAGAAAAGATTAACAAGTAATTTGAAACTTGAGAAGATTTCAAGAAATTTTAAACAATATGAAGATTTTTGAAGATTTAGACAACAATTTTAGAATCTTTTTAAGATTTTTGAAAGGTTTCAAGAGAACAATAAAATTTTCTTAAGATAACTGGGGAAATTTAAAATGATTTTTTGTTTCATAAAGTAAATTTGTAAAGAAAATGTAAAAAGATTTCAAAATCTTGACAAAACTCTGAAAAATGTTATAGCTCGAATTTTAATTAAAATTTGTATAATCCTGTAAACTAATTATTTTTTTAATTTTCTAGATTATTTTTTGACACATCTGAAATTAAGAACAATCTTTTTGAATTTTATCAAAAATCTTAGGAAGATTATACTGATATAACGTAAAAAAAAATGATAATACTTAATAATAATTCTTCTCAGATGAAGCCGTATATCTTGATGTCACAATATTGGTTGAGCGTTATTCCTAATAATTTTGAATTTGTACTCAAAATTATTTTTCCTCTCAAATCGAAAAACTATACTCGTGTATAGCGCGCGATACATAATCCTAGTGTAATAAAATCTAATCTAATCTAATTTAAAATAAGTATTGGAAGAAGGACCTTCGATTTTCAAATTTTTTGTTTTTAAATCACTTTTTTCATTCAACATTCGGAAAATATTCTTAAAGGAAAAATTATTTTTAAAAAGCAATAAAACTGAATACAAATTTTTTTAAGTGAAAGTTCTTTTGGGACGAGTGTGAATTGCAAAAAACGAGCGAACGCATGACCGAAAGGTCATATCTCTCTGTCTCTCTCTTATGCACTGTCTATATCTTCTCTCTTTATTCGAGTCTCTCTTTTGTGCGGCGATTCGCAATTGCTCTGAACTCTTAAGACTTCTCTTGGATATCCCCACTACTGCCACGATAAGCTTGTATTTGTTCTCTCTTTTCTCTCTCTCTCTCTCTCTCTCTCTCTCT
>CAKNYM010029806.1:9773-22153 GCA_932195095.1 Andricus curvator | reverse complement strand
GAACTTTCGAGTTCGAACTGCTAATCTATAATAATAATAATAATGTGCGAACACAAAGAATTTTTCTCTGGATGTTCTATCTGGGATGTCTTTCCACGATTTTTTGATAAAAAAATCTATGCCATTAATTTTGAAATAAAAACATTTTGAATTTTAAAAAAATCGAAATACCCAGTTCATTTTTTATTTTACTACGTTTTCTTGACAAAATTGGGTTTTTCATTTCAAGAAGTAAAAAAGTTTCGTTGCGTTTTTTTTCGTTCTTTTCTGTATAAAATATAATTACCACATCATTTTGGCATCATGTCCTTGTATTCACATTATCTTTCGATACTTTTTTTGCAAATATCCAAAAATACCCCTCAATTTTGTTTGAATCTCTGCAAGAAAAACATAATTGGCGTTCGGACCTTTGGGTTGAAGTCATTTCAACGATACCGTGCACAGTAATCGTGACCGTAAGATACTTTATTGACTTCAAATATTCAGAACATTACTTCGGAAGAAGTATTTGGAAAATTATTGGTATTAAATAAAGCATTGAATATCTTAGAATATTATAAGCATGGCTTTTTTAATATATTTCGTGTTACTTTTTGTCTATAAGCAATATTAAACGTTATGAATTATCCATGCCTCAGTAATCCTGATTTGCCATGTACGAGAGACCAGTGATCATGAGTGGTTGTTCCAGTCTTCATGAGAAAGGTTACATTTTTTAAATTAGTTTTTAAAGATCTGAAATAAAAGTAAAAGATCAGTGTGAAATTGCATCACTATATTGTGATGAAATAAAAGATTAATTATGATTTTCATTACTTCTATAAGCTGTTTGAGATGTTTGAAATTAAATATTACAAATAAACTCAAAATCGATTCTCCTGATCCTTATGATAAACATTGTGATAATAAATTATAATGAAAGTAAATTATATTTCAAACTATTAAGTTTGGTGTTAATAAAAACATTGTTAAATAAAATCATTTTTTTGTCAAAATAAAATAGTTGCAAAAAAATAAACCAAAATATTATAATAAAGACATTCTTTTATAACAAAATTATAATTTGAAATTAAAATAATAAATTATAATTTTCATATAATAACACTTATCATGCCTAAACTATTAATTACGTTAAATCGATTATTCGACATACACTTTTCACTTTAAAATGAAACAAACTAAATTGTTGACAATTAAAGCAGTATATGGATATACTCATACTTATATTCTACATCACCGTTCATTTTACGAAACGGAAATTAACTCTTATTACGAAAAAATGAGTTTCGCCTCGAACAAGTGATTTTTTTCCACACTCAAGGTTTACGCAAATGATTTGCTTTCTTAACCATAACCTTTACCAATTTTCCACGTTTCGTGATTCATCGCGAGCGGTTATAAAAGAAAATTGTTTCCATCAAATTGCACCAATTTGATAAAAACCTAATTTGGTTTATAGATCGAGAACTGTCTAAGATTTAATCAAAGTACATTATTATTGCGTTCTTTAAAAAGATATACTTAATGTTTACCTCTAAACCTTGAAACTCACGATACTGAGACTGATACTGGGACATGAAACGTTATAAAAATTTCTTATCAAAAAAGCGATTTTTCGAAGTTCCTATCTCGAAAATTCCCCAAGTGGTCGTCTTTCGACGAAGTTGGTTCTTCCGAATGCTATATGTAAAGCTTGGAATCCAACTTGTATACTTGTAACTGCTGTAGTGTTTGTAATCAATAACTAATATTACTAATAATTTACTAATGAATGTATATATTATTTGTATTCATCAAATTTTTCTCGGGTGAACTCGTTTTTTATCATCTGCCACGGACTAATTAAGCAAGTGTCTGTCGGTTTAAAGGTGTTGGAACTTTTAAAACGATATTTGAAACCTCTTGCCGATGATGATATGTTGAAATAAAATTTTGTTTTGTCTTCATAAGAACTCAGTAACCTACTTCCTGATGGTCGGGGAAGTTTCTTACAATGCGACAGGTGCTTAATAAAACCGCTTTTTGAGCTGCTGCCAGTACTCTACTGACTCCTAGATGGGTCAGATATTCAGCGCATCTTGTATGCACATTACCTGTAGCCGAAATCAGCAGAGTTTTAAAATTTACATCGAAATTCGCGGCTGCGAATCACCGCCAAGTAGTGACAAAAAAGGGGATAAAAACGTGACTTTTTACACGCACTACTAGGTGCAGCTCAAACGCAGATGTACCTACATCAAAAACGAATCGATCAATTTTTATGAAATTTTCCATAAATATAGTAAATAAGGTGTACATAATATGCCGTTTTTTCAAGAGTAAGTCATACTTAACCATACCATAGAGTTAGGTTCAGATTTATATACAAAATTGACCATTTGCAAAATATGCTATATAGAAGATATGCTATATTGCTTAGGAAGAAATAAGTACACAGTTGCATTCATTAACAAAAAAAAAAGACGTGATTTTGGAAATACAGATCAAGATATAGATTCTATCTATCGACTTTAAACTTCTCCTATAGAAGGATGTCATCATATTGCAAAAATATGTTAAGTTTCTTGGATCCTCCAATTTTTTTTAGCAATCGTTTATTATGCTTATTATCTATCTTATTCACCGAATTTCGGTGAACCTAGCCTCCCTTTCCAATTTCTCTTGGTCTAGATGAAATCTGCAGGAAATAATTACCCCTTTTCGACGTCTTTCCTATGAAATGTATAAAAATTGATGTTTGGTTTTGGTAGACATTTCTACGAAACCCATGCTTTAAGAAAAATAAAAACGAAATCCCACCAAAAACATTAAGTGTGAAAAAATTCCGCTCAGTATATGAATATGAATATTTTATTTATTTATGCCACCCTAATAGCACGGAACGTTTCATCGGAACGTTTCAGACACGTCCCATGAAATTGTCAAATGTCCGCCCTTTCGGAACGTCCCACTGGGACTTACGCAGTTATTGTTATTTTCAACAGCAAATATCTCGTAAACCGTAAGAGATAGGTAAAAATGGATATCATTTTTGAGTTTTGAGTACCGCATATATTATATTATAATATGATATTCATATTATAAACTGACATCGACTTTTACCTATCTCTGATTGTTTACGCGATATTTGTTATTAATAATAACAATAACAGTAAGTCCCCTTCAGGTGCCAGTGGGACTTCTAGAACGTTCCAGTGGAACGTTCCGAAGGGTCAGACATTTTATACTTTTATGGAACGTTCCTGGAACGCCTGGAATTAGTTCAATAAATTTGTTCTATAAATAACTTTTTTGTTTGCTAAAAAAAATAAGTTGATATTCTAGAAAAATAATAAAAATTGGTAGTCATATTGCCTTCTTTTAATAATAAACACAAGTATGGCAATACAATAATCAAAATAATTATTCTTCATATTACAAGCCCGTCAAATTCTTTTATTTTTCTATTTCTCTGAAATATAATTTTTTCATGAAAAGGAATTATTTATTAGACTAATTCATTTTATAAAAGAAAACTTTTACTTATGAAATTTCTACTATTGGTACTTGGCGTAATTTTTTTATTTCAAAACTTCGATTACCTAAAACAACAATAAATAAATGATTAATATTCATGTACCTGGCGGAATTTTTCACACGTAGCGTTTTTGGTTGGATATACTTTCTTTCAGACTTGAGATTGTTATAACCCAAAATGTCGGAGGCATTTTTGTTACAGTTAAATTTTTCTAACAATAAAATCTGCATTATTATTTTGAAGTATGTAGATTTTTTTATATGCGGTGTGCGGATGTGAATTTTTATTATATGAAGTGTGTAGATATAAGTAGGGGAGAGTTGGTACGTTTAGGACAGCAGTACCTCTGGGACAAGTCAATTGAAAATATAAAATAAACATAAAGTATAAGCTTTTGTTTTCTGTTTAAATATGTTCCTTTAACTCCAGTGAACTTTTTTTAAAGTTTCAACATGATAGGAATTTGTAATAACACTGGAACCTGGATTTCCGTGAACTGGATTTGGGCGTTCATAGAATTGATGCCATCCGCATTTTGGTGATGCAAGAAGCGCGCGACCGAAAGAGAGAAGGTGCTCAATCAAGCGTGACAAACAACATATGGGCCGGTTTCTCAGCGCGCTAGTTGCATCAGATTGCGTTTATTCGGCCATGCCTGTTTACGCTTGCAGTCCCTGGATTTGTGTCGAAGGTCACTGTGGGCGATGCCTGAAACCGTGCAAAAATTCAGGTTCCAGTGTACCATGATATAGTTTAATTATTTACGAAACTCTTGCTAGGCTCTTTTTTTATAGGAAGAATTGTATGAAGTTTTAGAATTATCAATATCTGAGAAAGTCTAAACGGCACGTTTGGTACAATATTTTACGGTACGTGGTGTACAGAACTGCAATCGATAATTTAAACTATTCTCTACTTTTCCCCTGACAGTTCTCATTTGTTAGATAAAAAATATAACCTGTTCAAGATATTACAGTTAGTTTTCGATCATTTGGTCTATTTTTTGTATAATAAAAAATATTACTAACAATATCATAACATATAATGAAAAATATAACATCTAATAAAAAATATAACCTTCACTGTGTTATGTTTTCTTATACTTTAAATTTATTTAGAGTTTACTACGAAAAAGTTATTTTTAAACATATTAAAAATCAATTTAACTTGAAAGACCTAATTTACAATTCAAAACATTACAAATTGCAAATGTTCATAAGTTTTCAAACTATTACAAGTACTTCCATAACCTCGAACGTGAAAGATTTTTATTTTTCATATTAATATAAAATTTCAGAAATTTCATTCAATAATTTGTTACCTAATACCTTTAATATTAAATAGAATTATGTATTAGTGATAATTAATATTGAGCAAGTTATTTTTGGATGTGAAAATAACCAAATTCTAAGAGGTTAAATAAACTTTCAAATATTTTGTATTGTTTATCATAGTCAACGAAAGAACTATATCATTTGGTTCCGTTGTTATGCATTCACAGGTGAAAAGTTATATATAGTTTATATATATATTATTATTATATATATATATATATATATATAACAATTAGATTTTTCATTGGTTTTATAAATTTGTCTGTATAAAACAAATGAAAAATATCAGTATTTTGTCCACTATGTACAAACTATATATAACTTTTTCACCTGGGTTCAAATACCGAAAGCTCAATTGATGTTAAAAATATTACATTTCTGTGCTTTTTGTTTGGTTTTCCAAACGTACCTTCCTCTTGCCCAAGATTATTTTGCTTTTTGTAGATATGCGGGGACGATGTGTTCTGTTTGAAATCAATAAATAAGATCATCAAATGCTACAGTATTGAGACGCAAACATCAATGTTGACATTATTGTTCCCTTTTGACGATAAAATTTCAAAATTTCAAAGTGTCCCTCACGTACCGACTCTCCCTATTGATTGTGTGGATGATGATGGTTCGGGTGTAGAGTGGGTAGAGGCTGTATGTTCATTTGGTTATGTAAATATGGACCAATGTGTGACATGATCCAGTTATGGTATGCGTTGTAATTATTTACGCGTATAAAAACATCAGGGGCACATGTATCTACAATGCGTCCAGCAAAAACCAGAACTCCAAGTAGTTTCCCAGTCAAAACTAAAGCAGAACCGCCGTCCTCATAGGTACAGCCTTTTTGTCCAGCTTTTTCAAGAGTGCAGATATTGTCATGTGTAAGCGTATAATTGAATTTTTTGTAGTACATGGAACACGTCTTCATGCCGATTATCGGTACAAGCATTGATCGTCGAATACCGGCCGTTTGCTCTCCGTTTTGACTGTAACAGTGAAGAAAATAAACTTTAGTTTTATAAAATATTTTTTTTTTTCTTAATATAGTATTGAAAACATACCTTACTGTTTGCGCGGATCGCCAACCACTAATACTAACATGCGTGAGGGCGCGTACATTTTCCTCGTGAAGTAATATGTTTCGATTCAATGATGGACTTTCAAAAAAGATAGGTGGATTAATCAATAGCAAGGCAAGCTGTCCTTTGAAAATTATGTTTACTACAAGGTGAGCTTGAACAGGACTTCTGAACAGTTCACCAGATTCAACTGAGTATATGGCTTTTGGTTCATCAGCACATATTTTAGCAGTTAAGATATGTTCAGGTGAGACTATAATACCTGCACAAATTTTTACGTGATTTTGTAGAACTTTAACAATGTAGGGAACCCGTTTAATGGTATGATCTATGTATCCTGTGATCGTGTCATCAATTAGACGTTTCCTGCGAAAGTGAATTTTCGATGACCTGTCTGCAAGTATGATAAATTAATCGTTTAGTAGTGTTTTAAAATATCTAATACTATAGGTTTTATTTTAGATATTCTTTTTAAGTTCAAGTGCAAAAAAATCATTTCAGACTACAAAATTCTAACAGTGCGCAAAAGTTTATTTTGTAGAAGATTAAAACGCCCTTAAAATTTTTCTGAAATCTTTGAAAATCTTCTGAACTGAATTCAAATAATTTTTTGGGTGTAACGTAGAATTTATACGTCTCTTCAATGAAATTGAAAGAAAAACATAATTCCAAAAAGCAGCACAAAAAGTTTCTTTGAGCTTTTTGATTACATTATTTTCTTAAAAGCATGTTTTTAATTTTGTATAAATATAAATATTTGCATTTCTAATCATTCCGTGTGTCTCGTCAAGATGCCAAATTTTAGGGTAAAAAGGTGCAAAATACTAATTTTTTAAGAAATCCGTCAAAATGTTCTGAGAAACAATTTTGGAAATTTCTAATCCCTAGAGTTCTCCTGGGTAAACAAATTTCGGCATGGGAATGATGTAGCAAAACATCTAGTAAAACGCAAGTGAGTCATCTCTCAGATAGTATAGTAAAATTATGGTAAATAAGACGATCCTATACTAAATATATATTTAAATGAAGTATAGTGGATGTATAGCTCGAATATAGCTAAAGTATAAGGATGTATGGCTGAAGTATAGGGAAAGTATTGCTATAGTATATCTGAAAAGTATAGCTGCAGTATAACTGAAGTATAGCTAAAGTATAACTGATTTTCAGTCAAAGTATGGCTAAAGTGTATCTCTTCAGTATAGCTCTTAAGAAATCATAACATTACTTGGAAATACTATTGGTTGGATTAGATAAGAGGCGGGAGAGGGAGTGAGTACCAATCCCAGTCAACTGCTGCAAACTTTGTGTACGATTATTCTGGATCTGTAGACTAGGGTGGTCTAAGAAAGCTTTTTTTTTTTAAAGTGAAAACAATTTTCGGTTTTTGCAAAATATAAGTCAAATAATTAAGTTTCCCCCCTAGACGAACTCAATCGGGTGATTCTAAGTGCTGCCTCAACAATGTTTAAGTTAAAAAGTGCGAAAAAGTCGAAAAATGATCATCTTTAATTGAATTTTTTATTGGTAGCAACAAATGCATACAAGATTATTTGGATCATCATTTAGGACATCTATTAGAGTTATGATAAAAAATATGAACCAATTTTTTCATTTGCCCATAGATGTCGAAAACTCAAATTAAAAAAAAATTTAATTTTTTTCTTACAACTCTAATAGGTGTTCTAGATGATGGTTCCAATAACTTGGTATTAATTTTTGTCTACGAATAAATTACTTAATTACCCTACTGTATGCCCTAGATTAAAAAGCTTATGCAGTATGCACAAATTGAAGATAGATTTTTAATCATTTATTTTGATGTCCTGGTGAAAAATCCCAGAATTTAAAACTTTAATCAAAAATGGCTGTACAACATATTATGCGATTTAGACAAGAATATGATTGTTTTTGTAAAGGAAAATTTTCTGCATTATTACAATTTCGTAGTACAAAATTACTTTTCTTCACTCCGCCCTAATACTTATTGAGAATGTAACTTCACTTACTAATATTATCTTCCAAGAAAGTCCCAAATATTTCTCGATACAAACAGCCACAAAGAATTAGAAGGTTCAAATTTATTTTTTTACACATTTCAAACACAAAATTAGACACTTCACTTACAATGAAGACGACTGTAATTTGAAGACTAAAAATATCATTTGTCTTTTATATCAAACTTTAATTGCTGTGCTAACGGAGTCTCATTAACCTGACGTGTGAGTGCAAATAAATGATTACGTGAAGCTAATATACCAACCAAAGAAGTGTTTCGCACAAAAAAACGCACATCCTCAGCATTATATTTTAATTTTAATTTAATAATTTACCAATTACTTTCGTTGACAAATTGGATTAACAATTTGGCATATAAAATGCGCACGGAGAAAACGTTTGAGGGAATTTTTACCATATTATATGGATATGACGGGATAAGTGATAAACAGTGGCGGGTTTCCCATATAGGCTACATAGGCTGCAGTCTAGGGCAGCAAAATTTGGAGGGGGGCGACAGAATTTTCCTGTGATACATTTTCAAAATTTTAGTTTTTTTTCTAAATCGATACAGCCTGAGCGTGGTGAAGATAATTGTCATGAGGATTGACTGAAAATATTATTTTTTTATTTAACCCACTTATGTAATTTATTGAGTAATTCAAAACATGACATGATTCATCTGATAAATTTTAATTTTACAAGCAAATAAAAGCGCTACACGACAGGCAATATTTAAGATCACTGTTGATTTAAAATCGACTAGTCGATTTCTGTTAGCCTAAGGGCGGCAAATTTTTGTTAGCCTAGGGGCGACAAATACCTAAATTCGCCCCTGGTGATAAATAAGATACGGTGTACCTCACGTTGTTAGGATATTTATTAATCGAGAATAATGTAACTTAATGAAAAAAGGAGAAGAGTTACTCAACCAATTTAATTCCTCAAAAAATGATAATCAGTCGGCGGACAAAATTTTCATCGCCATTTCAAAAACACATTTTTAATTTCAAAAATAGCAAGTAAGTGATAAAAGGCTGATTACGAAACTTTTTTTTAATATTGCTACTTTTTCTTTGAAGCTCAGTAAACTATTCCTCATTATTGTTCATAGTTTCCCCAAGTTTTTTCTTTTACATATATACTACGACATAAAACATAAAATCCTTAGGTAGGAATATCTTATCATACTATGCACTTTGCACATAGTCTTAAACAGAAGTTATTTCGTTGTTCCAACATTATGTCTGGCGAGGCTTCAAATGATGAGAATGCATAATTATTTTTTGTTTGAAATGAACTATCTTACTAAACTTAACGAGCGAGAGAAAAATCTTCCTTAAGCACAAAAAAGTGAGTTTAGAGAAGGTTTAAAGTAACATTCAAAGAATTAATTTATGATAAGAGTTACATCAACAGATTATTTGCAAAAATTTGAATTTGAAAGATTCGAAAAAACAGATATTGATTACAAAATCCAAGAAAAAAGCTAAATTAACATTAATTTTATATAAATTTTCACTAAAATAGAAAATATAATTTTTTACCAATAACTATCTCAAATCTTTAATTAAATAAAATAAAATAATTAAAAAACTAAACTTGACGTGGAAATGATCAAGACTTTATCCCAGGCACGTTGAATTCGTATTGTTTAGATTGTTTGAAACTTATGTTGAGTTGAAAAAGGTAGTAATCAAGAAGAGGGCTTAATATTCTAGAGTGAAAGATTGCAAAAATTACATCAAAGTCTGCACCACAAGTTTTTTGTCTGGTCACGTAGCATTGCTATTTTAGTATAGAACTGGACAATAATTATTCAAACTAATCTTATCATGCAGGATTTGTTTGTTCATTCTATATTTACTATGATTTTAGTATGGTAAAAATCGATTTATCAATATCGATTCCAAATAACAGTAAATAATGATCACTATTTTTCTATAATATTTTTTATAAAATGTCGGGCTAAGCTACAAATTAATTTATAATACTATAAAATGAGAGGATTTTTTGAAACTATGAAATCTGAAACTTCGAAACTCAAAATAAATCGTCATAATAATCATTTTACCTATATTTTTAAATATATTTACCTACTCTGCATATATTTTTAAAAGATTTCAGAATTCTCATTTTTTATTATCATAGCCGAATGCGTCATAACGCCACCTCTGGTAGGAGCTATTTCTATTCAAAATGCATAATGATTACAAATACCCTCCTTGATCTCTTATTTTATACTTTCATACTTTCTAGGGTTAGACTTGTTAAAAAAAATGTCTTGGCAGGTTTTCGAAGTTTTTTTCTCGGAAATCTCATTGTCTAAAATGATCAAATTTTTGGCAGTAACTCTTATATACAAATTGGCCATACAATTGGACAGTTGTGGGATAAAATGCTTTCCTTTCTCCAGATGTAGAAAGAAACGAGTGTGAACGATTCTCGTTAAAATTAATTAACCGCAAGTACTGACTCTAATTAGGCATTGAGTTTCCAAAGAATTTAAGGCTTATAAACAAAGCGATAATAGCTTCTGTTTGTAAAAGTTACAAAAGAAGAATTTTGGAAGCGAACGAAATACGAATGCAGGTGAAGAGATACAAATTGGAGAAAACTACATTCCTGAAATGATCACTTTGCCTCTAATTAGATAAGACTAATCGTAATCTAGGTCTATAAATGGAAGTAACTTGCTGTCCCGAGTCCGATATAATTGCTAGTGAAATAATTGAAATGCTCTGTTATGTAGCAGCTGATTACTGTCTGTGGGACTATAGATTTGAGTGCACGCGAAAATGAAATTACACCGAACTAGTGATGAGTGATAAGCGCATCATATACCCTAGCAATTGTGTAAATATAAGAATCGCTTGTTCTCATTTGGCCGAACTACTTATTCTAGGACATTATCAACATTCTCTGAGTTCCAGCAGCTACAATCTACTCTTAGTTAGTTGGGACTATTTCTCAGGTATGCGTAGAGCAAAAGCCGAAACCTTTCTGCTAATTGTGCTTTTTTATTAGAAGATTGAATTACTTTCTAGATTTAGAAAAAATCACTATCAGCTTACTTTGTGGATAATCTCAAATTTTTAGTAAAATAATAAAACAATGTCAGGTGTTTAGAATATTTGAATAGATTAGGATATTTTCAATTTCAACGTGGTCAAAAAATTAACAATTTAAATATCAATTTCTACGAATTTGGGAAGCTTAGAAATCAAAATGATCCACAGATGAACGGTATACAAATTTAGGCATTTCAGCTTTTGAAACAATCGAAGTTTAAATATTTTATTCTTGTTAACTTAATATAATTAGTTTTCATGAAAATTAAACACTTTTCACTTTGTATTTTACAATATCGGCATAAAAAAAATTCATAGCATAAAATATCTTGAAAATTGAATAAGATAGAAACCATTCAAAAACTTCAAGAGCGAAAAAATGCACTTTTCAAATTTCTAATTCTGAAATATATACTGAAATATAACATGCATTATACGGAGTAGTTCATGAGGAACAAATTTAGAAAAAGTTTATACGGCTGAAAATAAAAAAGTCGACAAAAACTTGTCCCGAGAAAATTACAGTCTTATTTTGAATAATATCTTGTTTTAAATGTAAGGATTTCTTAGCACAGGAACTGTAGTACAATATCTTGCATTTACATTTAAACCAAATCTTGCTAAAGTAGATGTAAAATCTTAAAAATATTTGAAATTGTCATCGTTTCCTATCTCCCTGACTATATTCTTAAGTATTCAAAAGGCTTTATACGATCTTTTAAAGCATAGATGTACATACGCTTTTCCAGAATACAGATTTCCATAATTATTCCTAAAGATAGAAAAAGCATTTATTAGCGGTTTGACTCATTTCAATATCAAGATATAAATAGCTTTCCATGTGTCCCCAGATTTGGATTTCATCCTGGGTCATCGTGTCCAGGGACACATTTTGTTGCGTTGCTCAATGAAAATAGTAGTTTTCCACATTTAAACCATGTAAAAAATAAATATTGACTGAACAAAATCCGCAAATCATAAATTTTAGTATAATATAAAAAACCGTACATCTTCGCAATGGCATTGTTTCCAAAGATTTTTATTTTTTTATAGACTTTTTATAATAAGGTAAGTTTATCGTGAAAATATTGTCCGTTAAAAATGATTCGTTCCATTTTGTATGCATCGAATGAACTGCATATAAATCATGAGTTGTAGTTGATTCAACCACTTATCATTACATTGTTTTTCTTACTGTGAATACTTAGAGAATTAAATTTTCGTTTTATTTCTCACATTAATTGTAAATCAGATATGGGCCGTAAAAAATAAATATCATCATAGATACTCTTGCTACATTCAGCGAAAAATATTTAAAAAATTATATTTTAATCTGAAGTTTTCTATCAAGCTAATTTACTATTCTGGATGTACAGAAAGATTAATT
>CAKNYM010029798.1:424-12467 GCA_932195095.1 Andricus curvator | reverse complement strand
GTCCAACGCTGCTTAACTTCAGTGATCTGACGAGAACTGGGTTTTTTAGCGTGGTATGGCCGTTGGCTATATATAATATAATTTACAATTATAAATCGATACACTAATCTATACGATTCTGATGTGTTTACAAACATGACTACTTATTTATGTAGTCTGTTAGTTAATCTCTTACCACCAATATACCATTAAGCTATTTCCCTTTCGGCGAGCCCCTCTAGGGGTAAGCGTGACAGTACCCGATTCGGGTAGTGTTTCTAGGTGGATAGTTTCTTGTAGTAAATAACTACAAGTGTGGGCTCACCACACCCACGACCGCCAACAGCAACGCAGTAGTATCCGACGGTCACCCATCCAAGTACTAACCGCGCCCAACACTGCTTAACTTCAGTGATCTAACGGGAACTGGTGTTTCCAGCGTGGTATGGCCGTTGCCATACCAATAGTTAATAACTATATAATATAAACTATATAATACTAATATTTAATAACCAATAACCAATAGTTATTTATAAATGGTTTTAGTCATGCAAAGTACTATAAGAAAACAGAGATTCAAGTTTACATCAAACATTCGTGAAATTCAATGAAAAATTGAATTTTTACATTCTCATTATTGAATATAGAAAGTGTCGATTTTGTAAAATTGAACCTAAATTCGATTTTAATGAATGTCAAGCACGAAGCGCGAGTGACGTGATGAGACTTATGATTATTTATTAATTAATGAATAATTATGATTTATTATTAATTATTATTATTTATTATAATTATTCCTCAAACCCAGAGAATTAGGGCGGAGTAAAAATGCTCAAATTAGTCGATCCTGCATTTTTTTTAGCTCGAATCAAAAAAACATGCTATCATTTTGCTTTTTCGGAAAGAAAAAATTCTCTTTTTTTATTTTAAAATTCAAAAAATTCCCCTATTGGTTCAGCAATCATGGCAAATTTGTTATATGTACAGTTTTTGATAGTTAGCAATAATACAAAATAAGAAATAAAAGAAAAATGTAAATATGTATGTAAAACCTAAAATTTCTTCAGCTTAAATAAAAGAAACATGCTATTATTTTTCTTTTTCAATCAAACAAAAATTGTGGTGTTTCGAGCGTTCAAATATCGTCAATTTCACCTTCTTTGAGCAACTTTGACGATTTTCTGAGACTAAGCTTTTAGACATAAAAAGTGATGGTGCTATCACGGCAGAACAAAAATTTCCTAGAAATAAGCCAAGGGAATCATTTGAGAGAAGTCCCTTCCATCTCGGGAAGGGGATGGGGTAATATGCGTGAGGATGTACAAAAGAAAAGACAATCGGTCTGGCAAATCGACGAAGGACTGAATTTTTACGGAATTAAAAAAAAAATTGGACTATCAATTCTACAATTGAAAATGACAATACATAATATGTGAGGCTTGCTCCCTACCCAAGTAAGTCTGAAAATTCTTCCCTGAGCTCTCAACTATTTGTTCGCTGAGAAAACGGGATAACATTTACATTTTATAAGCATGCCTCCCCCACGTATCCCCCGAAGATGGGGCATAATGTCTCTCAAATGATTCCCTTGGCTTATTTCTAGGACAATTTTTCTCTGTTGTGAAAGCACCATAATTTCTTATGTCTGAAAGCTTAGTCTTAGCAGGTAGTCAAAATCACCCCAAAAAAGGTAAAATTCACGATTTTTGAACGCATGAAACACCACAATTTTTGTTTGATTGAAAAAGAAAAATAATAGCATGTTTCTTTGATTTAAGCTGAAGAAATTTTAGGTTTTACATACATATTTACATTTTTCTTTTATTTCTTATTTTGTATTATTGCTAACTATCAAAAACTGTACATATAATAAATTTGCCATGATTGCTGAACCAATAGGGGAATTTTTTGAGTTTTAAAATAAAAAAAGAGAACAGAAGATATTAACCATTTTCACTCCGTCCTAATCTTCGGGGTTTGAAGAATAAATTCTCATCACGTCCCTGGCGCTTCGTGCTTGACATTCATTAAAATCAAATTTAGGTTAAATTTTACCAAATCGGCACTTTATGTTAGTCTTTTTTTATAATCATCTATACAATTTGAAGAAGCGAGACATGTGATTTTAAAAGAATCATCCACATCTCATACTTTCTATCCTCAATAATGAGAATGTAAAAATTCAATTTTTCATTGAATTTCGCGAATTTTTTCTGTGAACTTGAATCTTTGTTTTCTAATAGTATTTTGCAAAACTAAAACCATTTATAAGTAACTATTGATGGTAGAAGACTCAATAACGTGTATACGTTATACGTGTGTAGGTTAAAATTTTTTGTCTCAGATTTCGATTTGTTAGCTAACACAAGCGGTCCCATGGTGTAATGGTTAGCACTCTGGACTTTGAATCCAGCGATGCGAGTTCAAATCTCGGTGGGACCTTTTTTGTATTTTTCTTCTTCTAAATATTGTTTATAATATCACAATAATTTTTTCTATGGGGAAATAATGGACATATGTCATATAATTATGAATTTGAAATTACTTTACAATTGAAAATAATTTATGAAGTTTCTTGAAACAGCACAATTTTTACTTTAGAATGACGGATTTTAAACTGAATGATTTCATACTTGAAAATATTAAAAATTTAACTTTTCAAACTCAAAAGAATTTGAAATCAAACTCATTAAAAACTGCATAATTTTGTCTGATATCAAGCTAGTGTCATTTGAAGTGATTGGAAGGGCTTTTATACTAAAAATGTGTAGTAGTAAAATAGATAAACTGTCACTTTCCGGGTTTCCTAGTCTCAAAAAATTCCCAGTCATTTCCCCGTTTTCCGGCCCAGCTGTAAAAAAGTCAAAAACTATGATATTTTAAAAGGTCACCTAGTAAATATTTGTATTTTAGGATAAAAATACTCCGAAGGCATCCGCAAAGAAAAATGTACAACAAAACAGAATGGACAGGCACTGTACAGTGAAAGTTGTTTAAGTGCTTGCGCGGTTCAGATGAAAGTCAATGGATTGACCCATATGTATGTTAAAATTGTAGTCTCAGTTTCATTTACTAGTTAACATAACCGGTCCCATGGTGTAATGGTTAGCACTCTGGACTTTGAATCCAGCGATCCGAGTTCAAATCTCGGTGGGACCTAATATTATTTTTTTTTTGTAGAACAATTATAAATAAAACAATATTTCAAAGACGTGCTATGTATTGCAAAATTCTAATAAGCAATATTGTTAATAATTATTCTTCAAAAAAATTTAACATTAGGTCCCACCGAGATTTGAACTCGGATCGCTGGATTCAAAGTCCAGAGTGCTGACCATTACACCATGGGACCTGTTGTATATTTCAATAATGACAGAAGATTCAATAAATTTAATATTATTGCAAAAAGCTTGATAACGTTTTCAGCTTAAGTGCATTCGTGAACTTATGTAGAGAGATAAAAATAAGCAGCACGCTGGAAGAAAGATGTTCATCAAACACGTCAGTGTTGCATTAATATTTGTATTGCTTATTGACTAAGTATTTTGTTCTTGACTTCTTTCATTTCTGTCTAATATTTTGTTTTCATCTCTCTTGTCCAGTGCTCCAAACAAGTGTTAATGAATCAACAACAAACATATGAGTAAATTATTTCCATTCAAAATATGAAAATCTGACGTTCTTATCAGTTCTTGCGAAGCTATTAATTACAAACATGAGAAATTTTAAATTCTATCCTGTAAAATTATCTCTACGACTTTATTATAAAATTAAATACTTTTCGTGAAAAATGACACTCTTTAATAAGACAAAAGAGATTTAAGAGTCCATTAACTTAAACTAAAATGAAATGTACGTTTCAGAATTTGTGAAAATTTTATTCGTAATTGTGGATAAAGGTGTCTATGCCTTAGAAATAAATTAATGAATTTACAACATCTATTTCTGTGATTTTCCTACATTTTTTAAATTAGATGGATACTGTATTATTTTAGAAACTTATTACAAAATTGGAATTCTCCCGTAAAAGTTTACCAAAATTACAAACCTTGAAGGACGGTAAATTTTAATTTAGGTAGGTATTTTAATTTTTAAATTGAGAATATTACATGCTTACACAAATGACTAGAACGTAGCGCGACTATTGCAAACTGTTGTATGACAGCAATCACTTGAACGTGATAATACGTCACGTCTCTTATGGGCTAATCAGCAAGGCGGTAACAGAATACAATTTTTACCATTGCAAAGAAAAAATTCTAGGGAAGGGCGAGGCTAGACGGGCATAGTAGACATCGACAAATAATTATTTCTTATCTGACAGACATAATATAAAATTAAGTACATATTTAAGGCCCTTAATTCTTAATATGTGTGAATTTCGCGCATCGTTTGTCTTTGAAATAACTTTATAGTTAATAAAATAAATATTAATATAGTGAATTTTAATACTTAAATAAACAAATTTGACGGTATTTTTATTTATTCAGGGGAACTTATTATTTAATTAGATAATGCACGATCAGAAAAACCTAAAATAAAATATTAATATATAATCGTTTTAAACTATTTAAAAAAAATATAATTTTTTAATATTTTATATACTTGTAGAAAAAAGGAAAAGTTTGTGTATATTTTTACTTTCTTCATGTAGAAATTCTTACAAAAAGATGCACTTCAAAAAACTGAATAAAACAGAACGTAAAACTTATAAATTTAAAATGACAAATTATTTATAAGGATAAATTAGAATTCTAACCTCAAAATGCTTATATTATTTATTTTGTGCTTACATTTTACCCGCGGACCTCAATTTCTCTAAAAATAGAATTATTCTTAGAAAAAGAAACTGCAAAAGAAGTGTAGGACTCCTAATCACCAATATAATTAAAAAATCGAAGTGGTAAGTCTCGATACATCCCCATTTTCGATTTATTTCAGGAGGCGATAAACACTTAAGGGGATTTATCAGCGTTATAAAATGGATGGGCAGTTTCCGGCCACACGGTTGAATATTTTCGCCTAATATTTTGCATACCTCATCTAAATATTGTTCTCTTTTGCAGTGAAGTCTCGGTTTTTTTTTTAAATGTTTATATTTGACGTTATAAACAAAAAGAAAAGAACAATAGAAAAAAAATGCAGTGACGCTCAGTACTAGCTGAGTGTGTCTTTTCAAGGCCTGAGCTTCGACCCTCGTCAAAGCTACGAGGAAGACGCCCCGTAGCGCGAGTAAAGACTCTGGAGCGCCTCGAATTACCCTAAACGAATCAACCTTCTCATTGTTATGAGATGCAGGCCGGTTCAAAAAAATGAAATTATGAAAGCATCGCGTGATTCAATTTTAATTAGCAGAAATAGTTTATCCATATAATTTCCAGAAAGTGAAAAAAAGATTCATGAAAATCGGTTAATATTTGCAGTAATAATAGAAATGTTGAATTGCACACGATAGTATGCAAAGATACACCGCACTATGGGAGGAAACGCATTTTTTTTCGTTCAAAAGGTCTACAGCCTTCAATTTTGCCCCAATCCGCAATTATTTTTTTTTAAATTGAAAAGCGCTAAATTTCCAAGAGCACCTTTGACAGAGATTGTTGCATTTTCATTTGTTTATTCATTATATGATTACTCGAAGTATGAGAAAATCGAGATTTTTCACAAAATCATTATTTATTCTTCAATAGCGGTTTGTATATAATGAAAATAATCTTAAATCGACGCAAGAGTACTCCCAGAATGCAAATAATTTTATTATTATCTGTTTTAATTGTTATAAACAAATGAAATTAACAAACAGCCACATAGTGTAATTTTTGTTGAAAAACATTTGTTCTTAGCTAAAAATGCTTTAACTTATTGTGAGAGTGATTGTTAGGCAGAATATCCATAAATTATTAACAATTAGAATTGTTATAAACAATTTTTTGCACAAATTTGGATTTGTGTTTTTTTCAATTGCGGTTTTCCTTTTATCATCTGAATTGATGCAGATATCCTGAAAAATGGAATATGTTGAATTATATTTGTGAAAATACAACAACTGTTGATTTGGCACTTTGACCTGGAAAATAATTTTTTGTACCAAAAATGCTTTAAATTTTTGTGAGAGAGATTTGTAGTTATTATCTATTGTTATTATTTGAATTCAAATATCACGAAATTTTCATATATTTAAAAAATATTGCAATTTTTGTTGAAAAAAAATTTTTCTTATCTGAAAATAATTTAAATTATTGTAAGAGTGATCGTCAGTGACAATTTTTATGAAACATTAACAATTATAATATTTCTAAACCATTTTTGTGGAAAATGTTGGAATTATTGGTTTTTCAATTTCGGATTTTCCTTCATCATCTGAATTGATGCAGATATTCTTGAAAATAACATAGGTTCAATTATATTTGTTAAAATAGAACAATTGTTAATCTTGTAAGCAAATTAAATAAATTCAAAGCTTTGGCACTTTTTTGAATACATACAAATTTCGTGATATTTGAAATTAAATAATAACAATAAATAATAACAATTGCTTATTGTTAAGTTTATATAGAAATATAGACTGCAAATCTCTCTAACCAAAATGTAAAGCAGTCATAGTGAAAAAAAATTATTTTCCAGACCAAAGTGCCGAAGCTTTATGTTTATTTATTTCATTTGTTTAGAAGATTAACAATTGTTGCATTTCAAGAAATATAAATGAACCTATGTTATTTTCAAGAATATCTGCATCAATTCAGATGATAAGAGGAAAACCGCAATTTAAAAAACCACAAATTCCAAATTTGTGCAAAAAATTGTTTGTAACAATTCTAATTCTTAATAATTTATGGATATTCTGACTAACAATCACTCTCACAATAATTTAAAGCATTTTTAGCTAAGAACAAATGTTTTTCAACCACAATTACGATATTTGGCTATTTGTTACTTTAATTTGTTTACAATAATTAAAACATACGATAATCAAATTATTTGTATTCTGGGAGTACTCTTGCGTTGATTCAAGATGATTTTCATTATATGCAAACCATTGTTGAAGATTAACTGATAATTATGTGAAAAATGTGGATTTTCTCATACTTTGAGTAAACATATGATAAATAAACAAATGAAAATTCAAAAATCTATGACCAAGGTGCTCTTTGAAATTTAGTGCTCTTTAATTAACAAAAAAAAATCGCAAATCGGGGCAAAATTGAAGTCTGTAGACTTTTTTGAACGAAAAATATGCGTTTGGTCCCACTGTGTGCCGGACCGTGTCACAGTGGGGCGAAATGAAAAAACGATGTTCAAAATAACCTGCAGATCACAATTCTTTCCGTGAAAAAAATTGAGCATTACATTCTGAAGAAATCCGTCGAGGCCGATTTTTAAATTGTTGTTCGCTTAAATTTTTATAGAGCTGAAAATAGCGAAAAAAATGTTGATTTTTTTAATTTCATTTTTTATCTTCTAGACACAATTGTTCTTGCACTTCTCCTTTCTTAAATTTAATGGACAGGGGTATAAGAAGGAAAAAAATTATTAACTTGGAAAGTGAATTATTATAGACAAATTATATCAACAAATTATCGACATTAGGGGTTATTCGTCTTCAAAGTATATTTCTGCTCTGAAATCGCTTGCTTTCATCGTTAGGATGATACTTAGTCATTACCATTTAAGATTAAATGTCATTTGTTTACTTTATAAACAAATAATATAAACAAATGCGAATTGTGGGCGTTGTTAGTCACTTTTCCGAATATCTACATAATTTCAGATAATGAAGGAAGAAACAAATTCCAAATTTTTGCAAAAAATTGTTTACAACATTTACAATTGTTGATGTTTCATACAAATTGTGACTAGCAGTCACTCTCACTATAATTTGAAGCACACACAGAAAAAACTAAGAATAAAATTTGTTGCAGGAAATTTTTTAGAGCGATAAAGTTTTGTTCAGCCAACTTCGCGTCTTTCAAAATACATGTGTTTGTCATGGAAAAACAAAAGAAGGTTCAACCGATATTTGTGTAAAGTTTATTCTCTGAAGTTAATTTTTGTTGCAAAGAATCTTTCGTCGGAAATCGATGTAAAGTTTATCTTCTGTTTTTTCTGTGCATTCATCCGAAAACAAATTTTTTTAACAAAAATTACACTATGTGGCTGTTTGTTAATTTCATTTGTTTATAACAATTAAAACAGATAATAATAAAATTATTTGCATTCTGGGAGTACTCTTGCGTCGATTTAAGATTATTTTCATTATATGCAAACCGCTATTGAAGAGTAAATAATGATTTTGTGAAAAATCTCGATTTTCTCATACTTCGAGTAATCATATAATAAATAAACAAATGAAAATGCAACAATCTCTGTCAAAGGTGCTCTTGGAAATTTAGCGCTCTTCAATTTAAAAAAAAAAATAATTGCGGATTGGGGCAAAATTGAAGGCTGTAGACCTTTTGAACAAAAAAATGCGTTTCCTCCCATAGTGCGGTGTATCTTTGCATACTATCGTGTGCAATTCAATATTTCTATTATTACTGCAAATATTAACCGATTTTCATGAATCTTTTTTTCACTTTCTTGAAATTATATGGATAAACTATTTCTGCTAATTAAAATTGAATCACGCGATGCTTTCATAATTTCAGTTTTTTGAACCGGCCTGAATCTCATAACAATGAGAAGCTTGATTCATTTCGGGTAATTCGAGGCGCTCCAGAGTATTCACTCGCGCTACGCGCGTCTTCC
Organism: Andricus curvator; assembly: GCA_932195095.1. Classification (NCBI taxonomy): domain Eukaryota; kingdom Metazoa; phylum Arthropoda; class Insecta; order Hymenoptera; family Cynipidae; genus Andricus; species Andricus curvator. The sequence continues at coordinate 3,743 of CAKNYM010029798.1, read as the reverse complement.
TCGTAGCATTGACGAGGGTCGAGGCGGAGGCCTCGAAAACACACTCAGCTAGTACTGAGCGTCACTGCATTTTTTTTCTATTCTTCTTTTCTTTTTGTTTATAACGTCAAATATAAACATTTTTTCAAAAAACCGAGACTTCACTGCAAAAGAGAACAATATTTAGATGAGGTATGCAAAATATCAGGCGGAAATATTCAACCGTGCGGCCGGAAACTGCCCATCCATTTTATGTATGTATGTATGTATACCATTAAGCCATTTCCCTTTCAGGGTAGGCGTGACTAGTGATGGGCACTGCTCGGCCTGACTGTGGTAATACCTGACCTGACCGGTAATGTCCGGTCATGACGGTAAATGTTGGTAAAACGCGGTCAGACCCAAATATCTCCAACCAGAGATGAGGTGGGAGATTGCTCATGCCGTGTATTTGATTTCGACTGACTTACCGCAGCGCGCCCTGTTTCCCTTAACCTCCCGGGAACTAAAATTAAAGGTCCAAAAGCGCGCCCTGTTCCCCTAATTGTTTGAGTTGCGGAACTAAAATGAAAGGTGGCTTACCTGCCAGCCGCCTGTCACTCACTTGGTTAAACAGGGTACAATTTGATAGAGTCGATAGAGAAGATCGGAGTTGGTAACTCTGATATGATAAAAACCAGAGGTAAAGAACGTGTTGAAAAATTTTTAAATTAAATTTATTTATTATAATTAGAAAAAAAAAGAAAATCTGCCCAGTGTGAAATATTTTTCGCTTAGTAACATCTAGAATTAAATGAATGATATTCCTAAATAATAAAATATAATTAAAACTTGTATTCTTTTTGTCTCGTGTATACATTTTTTAACTTTTCTGATAAATTTTCTCTATGAAGAAATTATAATACATCAATAAAAATTAACATAAATCAACTTTCATATCAATTTTTTTTTATCGTAAAACAGAATGACGGCTGTTTAATATTTATTTTTCTTATAAGGCCTATTAACGAACTGTCTATTATTGCGGAATTTTCTATAAGAGCAGTCGTAGCACTATACATAATTAATCTTACGGAAAATTCCGAAATACTAGACAGTGTCTGTTAAGTAACTGAGTGGATAAAAATCTATATTTTCGTTGAATAATTAAATTACTTATTAGAAATACCTACCCTCACCGAGACAAAATTTTCTTTCATTTGCAGAAATTCCTTGGTTATCTTTTTACTTTTTTATTTGAATTAAAGAAATAGTTTGTTGTTGTAACGAGAATATTGTTTCTTAATGTAAAACAATATTTTGCTTCATGCAACCAAAAATTGATCTATATTAAAGGAAAAAGTTGTTCGTGTCAATTATAATATTATTTGGTTTGACAAAATAAGAAAATTAAATATACGAAGCTTTTATTAAGAATAAAGATGTTATTTTAAAAATAAAAACTTTATTTTTGCTACCAATAAGGATAGTTTAAAATACGTATATTTTCAGCCACGTTTTCCTAAAACTGGATGCAGTTTTCAAATAAGAAGCTAAAACCCTAAATTTCCAAACAACATTTTGGCATACGGCCATTTTTCATTCTTTTTTACCATCCCTGCAAATAAAAAAGGCCAATTATATTCAAATGGAAATGTTGAAATGAGCATTTGCAATTAAATGCCATTGGTAGAACTATCATTGAATATACCTCAATGGATTTGAATTGACGCAATGTATTTAAATCGTAAAGATGAAATTGGTGGCACTTCATCATTACGGAATGATCATTCTCCTAATTTTCAATTTAGTGGAAATCACACCTTTTTGATTTATAATACTATTAAATGCAGATAATTTCAAAATATATTTTTTTATTTCAACAATTAGTGATTTTTTCCATTATTTTCCAATTTAAATATTTTACTTTATTCATTAAATATTGAATTAGTTGCAGTAAGTACTTTCAGTCAAAAAAATTCGATAAATATTATTTGTATTATATTTTTAATTTATGTCCAAAGTCACTTTTTATTCCCATTAAACAATCAATATTTACTGAACTTTAGTTCAAAGGTACAAATTATATAATATATAACAACTTGTATTCCTTATTATCAATTAACCACTTCAATCTCTTCAATAATACTATTTATTAAAGTATTATTTTATTATTCAATAAATTAAAATTCTATTGCAAAACTCCAATTAAAAATAATTCCGGTCTATAACTGTATGTGCGATTCAATGCAATTAGATGCATCGCATGGCCAATCTCCATTTTTACATTAACCTCTATTGGATAATATTGTTTAAATTTTTTTCAGTGAAAATTAATTTTTTTAACTGAAAATTTCATTAATCCATGTTTGGTTGAGAATTTAGCTTCTTCCGTTTAAACTTCAATTATTTGGTTGAAAATTCCTCTATTTTGTTGAAAATTAAACTTTTTTAATATAAAATTATTATTGTTGGTTGAAAGTTCATTTCTTTGGTTGCAAATTTAACTATTAGATTTAAAATTCCTTCAAACTTTCAAATATTTGTTTCGTAATTTTGAAAATTTTATTAGAAATTAATCTTTTTTCGTAGAAAAATAACCTTCTTGGTAGAAAATTTATCCTTCTGATTAAAAATTTATCTCTTTGATTAAAAATTAGAGAATAAAAAACAAAATTACAACTTGAAACATTTAAGTTTTGGCCAAACAGCACAAACTATGAGAAAAATGAATCAACAAAAGTTGCTCATCTAAAAAACAGCTACAAATTTGTCATTAATAATTTTTTGATTGGATGCGTTGTTTTTATTTCAATCGTAAGAAATAACATTATAAATAAAAAATTAATTTTTTTGGAAAACGGCACAAGTTGCGAAAAAAAGTAATGAACAAAAGTTGTGCACCTAGAAAGGATCTAAAAATTTGTTATTGATAATTTTTAGATAGAACAAATAGATTTTCTTTTAATCGTAAAAAACAAGATTAAAAATAAAAAATTAAACTTTTGGAAAACCGACATAAGAGACGAAAAAAAATGAAAAGACAAAAGATATTCAACCTAAAAACATCGTTGGAATCAGAAAAATGCTTAGATTCCAAATATATATTACTTTTAAATCTCGGATTGCAAAATGAAGATTTTTTTAATTTCAAATTTTTCCACATTTTCCAACAAAGGACCTCTGAGGAAAGGCTTCGCCTGCCCAAGCTCGCAGGTACCTGACCAGAAAGTAGGTCGTTGGTCAGGTCAGCCAGGTACCCTCACTTGGTCAGGAGCGTGCCGACCACTGGTTTAATCTTTAATGGAGAGCCCATGCAGCTTTCGAAAAACTATCCTTTGAAACAGTCAGGCCTGAGATT
>CAKNYM010029792.1:113-28535 GCA_932195095.1 Andricus curvator | reverse complement strand
AATTTTAAATTAAATGAATTGAATTTAAAAAAATTTTAAATCCAAAGATTGAAACAGAATATACTGTTAGAACTCGATTTGAACATAACAATAGGTACCCAATAGGGCTGTTGTTTTTCCTTTTGGAAGGTGCAATATTTCAGTTGCAGTTTATGGCGAGGGGGAAGGGTTTCGGCATGAAGGCGACATTGCCACCTCAGGTAGTGCACCTGTCTCTTCAAGTGTCCAATTTTCTGTGACACGATGGCGATTTCAAACCATCTTCAGTCTTACAGGGATTTGTGAGATTCGTCATAAATCCGAACCTATTCATTTCTATTTACTACTTTTTACGGTAAGCTCGGTAAATAATAAAATTCTTCTCCAATTTCCCAGTAGAGTGGGTCCAAAATAAATACTTTTGGAATTTGATATCGCTACAATGCGTAAAATCAGCGTATTAGGGTTCTAAAGAAGTATAATTAATTTGAAATCGATCCACGTGCAGCTTGGTTACCCGTGCGCGAAAAAAAGGATGAAAATTTTTCTTATTTGCAGAGTTTTAGACTTTTCTTGAGGTTTAATTTTCTTTGCATACCTAAATTTCAGAAAAATCTTCTTAATTTTTTGGAGATTCAAATCAATCATTTTTCTGAAAAATAATTCCTATTTACTTTTTAAAATCTTGCTTTTGGTATTTAATGAAATAATCTTTATAACTTGTGGATTAAACATATTTCTGAGCACGTGTGAGCTTTTTAAATGTAAATTCACAATACCCACTAGTCGAAATTAGAATAAAAGTAATTTTTTATTTTATTTTTCTTATTCCTGGGCCTTGTCGATTTTTTTCTGGAGTATTTCTATGCTTAGAAATTCCTGACATGCTCAAGAAAATTATAAAATCACAAGTGAAGACGATAATTCTATTAAATGACAAATTCCAAATTTATAAAAACCACTGTAATTGTAATTTCGACTCCTGAGTCTAGCGCATTTTTTTCTCGTGTATTACTCATTTTAAGAACTCCAAACATAGAAAAAAATTCTGAAATTACAGGTGAAAAAAAATGTATCAAGTCAAATACCAAATTCCAAAATTTAAAAAATGACTGTAAATCTCATTTCGACTCCTAGATCTTGTCGATTTCTTTCTAGTGCATTTCTATATTTAAAAAGTCCACACATGCTCGAAAAAAATCTTTAAACCACATGTTCTAAAGATAATTTCACTAAGTACCAAACACAAGATTTTAAACATTGGCTGTTTTACCAATTTTGACTCCTGAGGCTTCAGGCCAGCGGAATTAGACATAAAAATTAAGACAATTTACAAAAATTCCGCAGTTCTTCAAAAAAATTGTACAGTTGTGTTTTTATATGTTGAACGTGGTCGGGTCGCCATTTTGTTTCAAAAAATTAATTTGCAAAGTTTTCCCCCCATTGCACAACGAAAATTAAAAACATTTTGCAAACTTGAGTAACTATGAGCTCAGTCTCCATCCTGTATTGAATTTGCAAAACGTTCTTGATGCGGCAACATTATTAATTATAAACAAATTAACATTTTGTTAATCACTCCTGAGCGAAAATACCAGAGGTTTTGCACAAAGTTGTTTCTTCTTTTTTCCATTGAAAGGAAACTATTGTATGATTTGCAAAACTAAATACATAACGCAAAATATTGTGTTTAAAATAATTGTTACATTTTTTGCAATTCGACTACTAAAATTTCAGCGGAAATTGCGAAGATTGCGTTTTTGCGTAGAAAATGTTAGGAATGTCGAGATCTAAAAACTATCACATTTAAAAAACGTTGTATGGCCGGCAATAATATTAGAGCTGCAATTGAACAAATTAGTTACTTTTGTAAACTAGCGAAAAATTTCAAACATTTTGCAAATCGCACTGAGTGATAAATAACTTATTACCAACGTCACATTATATTTGGAAACTATTTACAACTTGGCGACATTACTAATTTTAAACAAATTATTATTTTGTTTATCACTCCCAAGCGAAAATACCGAAAGTTTTGCAAAATGTTGTTTCTGCTTCTTTCTATTGAGAAGAGACTATTATATGACTTAGAAAACTGTATGCATAACTCAAATCATCGTTTTTTAAATTGATGTTGCATTTTTCGCAATTCGACTCATAAAATTCCTGCAAGAATAGAAAATGTTGCTTTTTTGGGTAGCAAATGTTGGAAATGTCAAAATCTTAAAAATATTAAATTTGCAAAACGTTGCACGACCCGTGTGGGAAAATTTCGTGGCAGTCTTGAATCATGCTGAAGCCAGTACAGTTTTTCTCAAGCCTGTCTATTCACGCAAAACTAGCCTGACGCTACACTGGCGCTGTCTAGTTTTGCTACGTGTTTGATGCAAACCTTTCTGCTGTCTAGTCCCAGTCTTGGCGCTATCTAGGAGTTCGTTACGAATTTGAATATATGAAGATTGTTCAGATTTCAGCTAGTTTCTAGATAGAAACACGGTTTAGACTTGAGCAAAAATTACACAGGTGAATTTATAAAATAATCATGTTTGAATAAATGATTGAGGAAATCACAATACGCAATTGCACAGATGCTCCAGCAATAATTAATTATACACTTTTACATATTTAAGAGAGTAAGCAATAATCGTTGAAGGTGATCGAAATCTTAATACGAGAACTTTATTCTTAAGAACGATTTTCTTCAAGAATGTTCAAAAACATTTCCTTTCAATTGAATTATAGGTATAGTAGAGTTTTAATAAATTTTTATTGAATTTATAATAATTATAAAATGTATAATGCTATGTATAATATTGGCGATATTCCAAAAAATCAAATATCATTATAAATGACTCATTTAATTTATTCTAATTATTTATTTATTGCGTAAATGATAATTGAGCCTAACGTATTGATTATTTGAAATAATAAACAATCATTATTTCATAGTCTAATCGCAAGTCAACTCATACAAACGTTATTATTTTCGATGATTTATTCACACATCAAGCACTTTGAATGTTTAAAAATTGTACATGTTTTATTGAAATAAATATTGGGATGTAATGAATTGAATTGCATATCCGACAAAATGAAAGAAAATTTAGCTTTTAGGTGGCCGAGGTATTAAGGCGACGGGACAAAGTCACAACAATATAATAGGAAGTTACATAAGAAGTTCGACATCCGGCGTATGTACAAGAGATTTGCGGAAACTCATTTTTTTTGTACAAAAACTTTTTTAATATTTTTAATCAACTGAAAAATTGATATATTGGACGTTTATCGTATGAAAAATAATAGTATTATTTAATTGTTCATTACTTTTTTATCAAAAGAGCCGATCTGTCTAGAAACTAGTCGATCCGAGCGTAACATCCCAGTCTAGTCACTGCACAGTCAGCCTGTGGCGCGCCAGTGTGGACTCAAGGCGGACTAGGCAGAAACAGTACAGCGCCACGAAATTTTTCCACACGGGGACCGACAACAATATTGAAATTGCAATTAAACAAATTAGGTACTTTTTTAAACCAGCGAAAAAATACAAACATTTCAGGTTCCGGAAGTTGGAATTACAACATTGTCACATCCATATGGGCGCTATGTTATAATTGAGTGCTTATTTTGTGCTCATTTATGCTGCAGAAAAAAATTTTGTGCCCGGTAATTTTGGTGAAAAATATGTAGTAATGCTAGCTTCACCTGAAGCCACAACTCCGGTATGCGAAACTCGGAAACTATAAGTGGTATCAAATTCATTTTTGCGCAGGAATCAGTGCTAATTAAGTGCGCTGGATTCGTGCTATGCACAAAATCCGGGCACTTTTTTTAAACAAAAACGTGTAGCAATGCTGGATTCAGATGACTCTTGTATGTGACACTCGAGAACTATAAGTGGAATCAAATTGTACTTGGCGCAGGAATTCAGTGCTTATTTAGTGCTCACATATGCCGCAAAAACTAAATTTTGTGCCTGGTAATTTTAGTTAAAAACCTGTAGTAATGCTAACTTCTGCTGCAGCCACAACTCACCATGTGAAACTCGAAAACTATCAGTGATATAACATTTCGGTCCTTTGAATGTTGAAAACTTGAAGTACGTATTAGTTGCCTTGAAATAATAATAAACGTAATATAATTTCCATATAAGTTCTAGATATCACGCAGTCCTTTGAAAACATAGAATCGCACATGAGGATTATTCAATTGGACGGTTTCATAATCCATTATCATAAAAGAAAACCAAAAAAGAGAGAACTCATGGAGCACTCATGGAGTAACAAGATTTTTTTATCATTAATTGATTGGAAATTCCGGTATTTTTTCTTTAGAATACGTATCTGAAGGCGAAATTGTTCTATCTTCTCGCGTTTTTCGTAAAAGCAGGTTTAAAAAGCGAAAATGACCTGATGTTCACGCAACATGGTTTTTTCGTTTTTTATGTGACACTGAACATTAAATCTTTAAAATCTACGGAAATATTGCTACTACGAAATAAATAATGTCAATTTCCGAATCAGTGCCAAAAAATACATAAATAAATGCCATAAAAGTCAAATAAATAAGTATTTTATATGTTTTTGTGACGTAGTGTAATACAATATAAATTATTTTTAAAAATCTGCACGCTGCATGGGTGCGCTTCTTTTTAGGTCTCGCGCTTTGCACTCAGTCTTTGTTCTTCCGCCGCGTTTGTGCAAGAATCGATTACAATTACAGATTGAACCTTTAAGATCTGTAATTTGTTGATTGCGCCCGGGACTCCTGTTTTGCGTGAAAGTGTTTGCCGTTAAGAATTTCACTGCACCTAGCTTGTGTCGTTTTTTCATAAATTCAAATTTGTGATTTTTCATATAAGTTGTTGCCATTAAGACGAAAATTACGAGCATCATCAAAAAATGATTAGAGAAAATTTCTAGATTTTATTTAAGCAAATGTTTCAATGTTATTTTTCACAATCAAAATAAAACCAAGTGGTATTTTATTTTTCAAACAATATGTACTTGTTCAAACGACGTATTATGTTATAAACGCGAATTTTATTGGCATTCCTATTAATGCTATTAATGCTATTAATTTGTGATATTAAAAGATAATAATTCTTCAAACCAGTAAAAATTGTTTGAACAATTGGCTGTAGGTTAAAAAATCCATGAAGTAAGCGAAAGTAATGAAACTTATTAAAAATAAATTAATAATTTTAATCATGTTCCGATTACCTTACAAAAATGATTTGAAAAAATATTCACTTTAAAAAAATGTTCACGCAATTCATGAATTGTATATTGTTACTCGTTTTTTTCAAAGGTTCCCTCTTTTTTCTACACCGGCAGTTATTTTATTACTTTCTAAAACTTTTTCAGAGTAACGAGAAACCTTAAAAAAACCTCAAAAATTATATATAATGCAATGTATTCGTGCCACATTACGTTATCCAATAAAAAACAGTAAATCTATCACAAACTGTATAGCAACCTTCAATAGTAAGAGAAAATCCTTGTGCAACACATTGAGAATTTAATCTGGCGAATAACTAAAAAAATATCAGTTTGTTTATCATTATCAATGTTTCTGAGTAGTAAACAGTTTGCAAATCTAATATGATGTTAGTACTAATTTAATTATCACTCAGTACGATTAGCGAACGATTAGTGCAACGTTTTGCAAATTTAATATTTGTTAGATTTCGACTGGAAAGTGGTAAACAAAATAATAATTCGTTTATAATTAATAACGTTTCCAAGTTGGAAACAGTTTGGAAATGTAATATGATGTTTGTAATTGCAATTTTATTATTATTTCCGGCTAGTGATTCACGTCGACACGAGAAATTCAACTGTTTCACTCGACTTCGTTCGTTATCAGCCCCTTTTTTCGAACGATCATCTCGTGTATTCATTTGTTAAATTTCGAATCGTATCGTCTCATTTTTCGAAAGACATCGAACGAGGTCCTTGAAAATAATCGAGAAACGTCACTTGGGATACTTTATTATTATTATTATACCATTAGGCCATTTCCCTTTCGGGGTAGGTGTGACTTGCTCGGTTGGAAAATAGAAGTGTGTATATATAAATAATACTGAATCGAAATCAGTGACAACAAGAAGGAGAAAGGAAGTTCTAGGAAGTATTTTTGAATGCGGATACAGGGATGAAAAGAAGTTCGCGAAATGTGAGGCTTGCTCTGCACAAAAGTTGGAAATTATCCTTTTCTAAAAAGGACATGCATTTCAGACAACTTCATATTGCGTTCCTCATTACGCGTTACCTGTTAGCTAACTTCATGCGTAGTGCGTAAACCTTATTGGTTAATCATTTGGCGCGGATTTCGAATTTGAGATTGAGTCAATATAGGCACTACCACAAACCATTTTCGTCCAACTCGCGCATACTAGCTCCACGGCCATCTTGGTTGACATTCAATACAACCGCTAGATGTACATTTAGGTGTAGTGTCATGATCCAACCCACTCATGGTCTAGCCGAAAAACGTTCCATTTTGGTCCAACTCGCACATACCAGCTCCACGGCCATCTTGATTAACAGTCAACACAAACGCTAGCTGTACATTTATTCAATATGGCGGTGTAGCTGGTATCGTTGCTGATTAGCTGCATTTTTTTTACTTGCGCGTGGATCAGTGATGCTAATAGACCGCGACTTTTTCAACTGCGCAAGCGTTGCGTTGGAAGGGGAAAGCCACGTTATTGGCCGTAATACGCGCGCTTATTTTAAATGCTTCAAATGTACACAAATATGGTGACGGACTAAAAATAAGGAATAATGGTACTTCTATTTTTAAGTCGAGAAATTATATTAATTTTTGTTAATATGGTTCATATATATTATTATTACTGCAATAACGGTAAGTTATTGCATTAAGTTATATATAATAGTATATACATATATTTTATGCAATTTTTAGGTCCAACAATATATATCCTGCTGATCTTTTTTTATTTTTCACTTTAGGGAAGAATATTAGATTTTATTCTTTATCTTTTATATTATTTGACTTCTAGATTTTTAAAATATTTTTTTGGGGGGGTAAGGGTCTGATTGAAAAAAATATTTTTGACGCTCTTTGACCCAGAGTTGACTATAGCGGAACTGATAGCTTCTAATCAACTAATACCGTGATATATCCTGTTATCGCAGAAAATCACGGATCTAGAGGACAAAACCATTTACGATTTTTAGACAACTTTTATATTTTAATAGGATATTAAGTACATGACATTTTCTATAGTAATAATAATAAAATACTGTATTATCATGGATCTTATAGTTATTGCAGTAACATATATGAACCATATTAACATAAATTATTGTAATTTCTCGACTTGAAAATAAAAATGAATGTGTGTGGCTTTCCCCTTCCAACGCAACGCGTGCGCAGTTGACTGGTGTGAATTGGATCATGTGTAGTGTGATCAAGTGTGGTTACATTCAGTGTAGTGTGGTTACACTGTGTTACACCTTCAATAAGGCGATTCTAATGCAACAATTATTCTAATCCAATATTCATGATGACATCGAGTACATACGAGTTTACTCCAGATGAGGAGATAGCAGCATTCAAAAAAGTACATGCATTTCGGCTAACTTCATGCGTAGTCCCTAAAACCTATTGGTAAATTCAGTTAGCCATTTACATCTAATGTAAGTCATAATAGAATCAGCCAATCAGCTGTCGAGAATCGAAAGCAAGATTCGATAAGTCGATAATGTAAAAAAGATTCGATAACTCGATAATTCAAGTAGGCGCAAATTTCAAAAGAGTCTACATTTCTGGCTTAATTATTATAATGAATTAATACAGTAGTTTGAAAATTTGATTACAAGGGATCGACGCGTTTTTCTTTTGTTTATATCGTTGTATCCTTTTTAACTTCACAGAAATTATATTCTCATCTTTATTTAAACAAAAGAAAAACGCGTAACGTAGTTTATGAATGATCCCTAACTGTGTTTAAGTCGAATTAGTTATAATTTATTGTTAGTTTCTCTAAGCATAGGAGAAAGGGAAGAAAGTGTTTTCAAAATTCAAAACAAAATCCACATTTTGAGGTATCTCGAAAACGTTTAGAGATACACGAAAACTGACAACATTTTCAGGGTTCTCTGAAGGGGGATGGTCCTCAACCATACCTCGACCCAAACCAGTAAACAAATTTTCAAAATTCGAAAAAAAAACCAAAATCTTAAATGATCTCTAAAAGGGTCACAGATACGTGAAAACTGACAAAATTTTAAAGATTCTACAGAGGGGGTTTGTTTTTGACAAATTCAAGCTAACCTAATAATAAGATGTTTTAAATACAAACAAACAAAAAATTAAAATTTTGAGTTATTTTGAAAACCGGGAGAGAGACGCGAAAACTGACAGCATTTCCAGGCTTTTCTAAAGGGGATGGTCTCTGGCCACCCCGACGTAAAAAATTAAACAGATTGTCGGAATTAAAAAAAAAAATAATTTTGAATCATCTCGAAAACGGTCAGAGATACGTGAAAACTAAGTAAATCTTAAGGTTTTTGTGGAGGATGTTTATTTTTTACCAATTTGAACTAACCCAATTAAAAGATTTTTTAAATTTAAAAAAAAGTTGAGTTATCTAGATAGAACGCGGTGAGAGATACGCGTAAACTCATAACATTTTCAGGAGTTTCTAAAGGGGTATGGTCCTCGGCAACCCCGATCTAAACCAGTAAACAAAATTTCAAAATGAAAAAAAATCAACATTTTGAATCTCCAAAATGGTCATGAAACGTGAAAACTAAGTAAATTTTAAGGTTTTTATAGAGGGGGTTTGTTTTTGACCAATTTCAACTAACTCAATTAAACGATTTTCAAAATTTTTAAAAATGCAATTTTTGAGTTATCTTGAAAACGGTGAGAGATATACGAAAACTGAAAACATTTTCAGGCACTGAGTTAGTTCGAGTTTTCGACAAACTCGAACTAACCCAATAGAAAGATTTAAAAATTTAGGAACACATTCAAAAATTTTATTTATCTCGAAAACGGTAAGAGATACGCGAAAAATAACCAAATTTTCACGGCTTGATGAAGGTCCTCAACCACCCCGAACTAACAGTAAAGTAGAGTAAAGTAGTCATACGCGAAAACTGACCAAATTTTCAGGATATTCCTGACCGGAATTGTCCTCGGGCGCCTAGAATCAGCCCAGTAGAGTGATTTCCAAAATAAAAATGTTGAGTTATCTAAAAACGATAAGATACATTAAAACTGAAAAAAGGTTCGGGATTTTGTAAAGGCTGGTGGTCCCCGGCCATCAAGAATAAACCCAGTAAAAGCCTTCAAAATTATTTTTAAAAAATGTTGAATGATCTCGCAATAAGTGAGATACGTGAAACTGAAAAAATTTTCAGGTTATTATACAAGGGCTGGTCTTCGGCCACCACAAATTAGCCCAATAAAAAGATTTTCAAAAGAAAAAAATCCAAATTTTGAATTATGTCGAAAACGATGAGACATATGCGAAAACTTGAAAAATTAATAATAAATAACAAATAGTATTAATATTTACGAAATCTGATACATTTTCAGATTTTCGGACAACGTTTAAAAATACGTGAAAAATGTCAAAATTTCAGAAATTTTTTAGAAGGGGATAGATTCATTCGGACTGAAAATTATTGAATGGCGAGTTCGGATTGATTTGGATTGAGTCGGATTGAAGTTGTTGTACTTGTACGTGCAAGAATTGAGAAGGATTGAAAAGACATTTTGGATGAGCCACGGATTCGAATCCATTCATGTATTGAGATTGGGTTTTAATTTGGGATTGAAAGATGGATTGAGAAGGGTTCAAGCGGATTGAAAAGTTGCTTCGAATTGTTTCGGATTAAGTCGAATTGGTTCGAACTGCAACATAAATTAAAAAGATAATGACAAAATATTTCAAATCACGAAAACACGCGCGCTCCAGCGCGCGATCATCGGTCTCGTAATAAAAATAACGGATGGAAATACAACTGGGACTACCTGATATTTAAAAAAATTCCATGCTGAGGAATACAAGAGAGCCTTTTCTGATCGTGCAGACCAGCAGCCAAAAGAAGTATTATTGATAAGCATTTAAACATAATTTAATTCAAATTTTACATTCTATCATTTTCAGCAAGAAATTCAATAATTTCAAAATGCATTTCGAATAATTTTTCAATTTCAATAAATTTCAAACACATTTATATTTTTTAAAGAAATGAGAAGCCAAAAAATTAATTTGTACTATTTTTAAAGCCTGTTTTAATGGAAATATGATTTTTGTTAGAATCTTACAAAACATTACTTTCAATAAAATAAATCTTTTTTTGATAAAAAAAGTAGTAAAGAACTTTCTACATTATTTTTATTTTCGTACAGTAAATCGAAGATTAATATTATTAATATGAAACTAGCTGTGAATTCGATCTCGAGTGTTTCCACTTTGTTTGTATTTATAATTATATGGTGCTCATTTCACGAGCACTTTGATTCCCGTTAGCAAATATATTTGCTTCCTCATAGAGGAAGCATTAGTTATTTTTTTCAATAATATACAAACCAAAGTCTTCATTTGCTCAATTTAAAAATAGAAATTTACAAAAAATACAAAATTACAAAATAATACAAAAAATGTTTTAAATGCAAAGACAGAGCAGACAAATCAAATCTTGTATTCCAAATAATAATTTTTCGAGCTGGAAAAGGGAAAGGAAAAGTTCTGTCGCACCCTATCCCTTCCCCAGCTTTATGATTTCTTTACAAACATATGGTCAGAATTACTCTATTTGAGAATTTATGATCAAAAAGTCTTTTCTATTCATGCGTCAACTTTGAATTATGTCGATAAAAAGTTTTTCTGTTTAAAACTGATGATTCAGATATTATAAATGAGCATAACTTGACTAATCTTCAATAAAGTGTATTATTATTACAGATCAATAGATTCGCTTCGAATCAAGGAATCTTTTCCGTTCTTGCATTAATTTTGAATTATGGTATTTAAAAAAGGTTTACCATGAAAAGCCGTGCTTCCAAATATTATGCATTACCATAGCTTCCTTACTCTTAAATAAAATGTATTAATATTGTAGGTCAATCGATTCGTCTCGAACCAAGGAATCTTTTCTGTTCTTGAATCAACTTTAAATTATGTGAATGAAAAAAGTTTTACTATAAAAACCCGATTTTCAAAATATATAAATTACCATAACTTCCCTCTCAATAAAATTGATTAATATTATATATCAATCGATTCGTCTCGAACCAAGGAATCTTTTATATTCTTGCATTAGCTTTGAATTATGCTAATAAAGGAAGTTTTACTATGAAAAACCGATTTTTGAAATATTATTGAGTGCTGAAAAAAAATGCAATAAATATTTTTAGAAATCCTTCGGTCAGATTCAAGATATTAGTGAGGAAAATAAGCCCTGCAAATTTCATCGAATTATCTGCAACCGTTTTCTAGTTATCGTGTTCACAAAAAAGCGTGACATCCACACACACATCCACACATCCACGCACACTCACACACACACACACATCCGAACAATTGCTTCGAACATTGTATTAGATATTTTTAAATTAGGGAGGGTTTAATTAAATGAATTTGAAAATTCTGGAAAATGTTACCATTATAAAGCTTCCTCTATGAGGAAGCAAAAAGGATATTTAGTCTTTCAAGATGAAAAATGTTACCTTTTCTAAATTTAACAACAAAATAAAGTAACATTCAGACCGAATACATTTTAAATCGGGAAGGTTGTAAAGCCAGCATGCTGAAGTCACGAAATCGTTTCGAGACATAATATTTAGTTGTGCCACTTGAAAAATTAAGAAAAAAAGTTTCTTAGACCTTTTCTTTATCTTGCCTCTTTTTCAAAATGTTCGCTAAAGTTATTATTATTAGAATCGGCTATAATTGTATTTTTCTCAATTAAATTAGATTAAAACAATTAAAACGATTAACCTGTTCATTTTGATATAATTTTATTTTATTTATTTTAATTTAATGGGCTACAATTGTTCTTTTTAATTAAATTTAATTGGAACAATTAAAACATTATATTTTGTAATATTTTGTAAAAAAAATCTAATGTGTAAATCTATAAGTTGAAAAAATTTCGTTTATAAAGTATTAGAAAATTGCATTGTTACAAGGAAAAGACAGTTGTAACCGAATTTATTGCACTTTCAGCGAAAATTTCAAGAAAAAGAGGCAAGAGCAGAAAAGTGTTTGCAAACTTTTTTTTACAAATTTTCAAGCGGAAGAACTTCACTCTCTTGACTTTTTTTTTCAAATATCGTTTCGTTATTGAAAAAATACGAATTTTTATTTTTCATTGAAATGAACTCAATTTCCTCTTCTCTAAGATGTAGGCACAAAATTAATCATTTTTCGATAAATGCACCCTATTAATACCAACTTAGAAAAAAAATCAAGAAAAAATAAAAAGGTGGCCTTGTTGAGAAAATGAAGGTTGAAGAGTTTCAGAAAAACGGCAACGATTTTTTTTTTGTAAAATAAATTACCACCTTAAAAATTTGTAATACTCATAACTTAGTCAAAACATTTTTTTGTTTAAACGGCAAAATATGAGTCAACTGAAATCCCTTAAAAACAACATAGAAAAACAGCATATTGCGTTAAAAAACGATTGGGTGACTTCACTTTGCACAGCCTATCCAATTTGTAATAAATTCGGTCTTTATTAAAATTGAAAATTGGGTTTCTTTAAATATACGAATCCACCTGAAAAGTGTAATTTCTCTGCTCGAGTTCTGATATAATAATTTCATATCTGATCTATTTCTACCTTTGGTCTTTTATTAGAAATTTGATCAAAAAAATCTTCAATTGTATAGTGCTGGAATGGGTAGCGAGAAAATATCTGCCGAAATGTTTCTTTGATGATGAAGTAACCCAATAATTTTCCGCCTATTTGGACAAAATGCGAATTTTCCACAAACAATGCCATGAGATCAATGATTTTCTCAACTTCCAAGGATATGCAAGAAGCCGTAATCAAAACGCTACAAAAAATGTTTCAAAGATATCTTTCACTATAGATAGTTGGACCTCTGTATAAAAATATGTTCGGAATAAACTTTTTCTCATAGAAAATATAAATTCTAAAAAATACGAAACTTCAAAGACTTTTTAGATTTTCTTAATTTGAAGAAAAATTGGATGAAGTTTCTTTAGTCCATTAGTCTGATGTATTTTATGAAACAAAATTGTATATTTTTTTTATATTGCTCAGGTATGAAGGTAAAAGTTAGCTTTAACCTTGAAAAAGGCCTTTCTACGTCCATCGACTCATTTTCTACTTATATTAATTTGAATATAGCAATATTAAAAATTTTGGAAACGAGCTTCTCGGCTGTTCGGTCAGATCGATCGATTTGACAAGAAGTTCGTTTTAATGAGACGATATGGGATGACAGATCGATTGTCCAGGCGATGAACAACAATATTTTTGGGCGTTTCTCGGATCTTGTCGCTCGAATGAATCACTATTGCCGGCCAAGCAACGTTTTGCAAATTTCATAATTTTCAGATCCCAACATTTCTAACAATCGGTACCTAAAAACGAAACCTTCGCAATTTCCGCTGAAATTTTAGGAGTCGAATGGCAAAAAATGTAACAACTTGAAAAACGATAATTTGCGAAATGTATTTAGTTTTGCAAATCATACAATAGTCTCTTCTCAACGGATAAAAGCAGAAACAACATTTTGAAAAATCTTCGGTATTTTCGCTCAGGAGAGATTAACAAAATATTTATTTGTTTATAATTAATAACGTGGCCACATCATGAACGTTTTGCAAATTTGATACAGGATAGAGACTGAGTATATAATTACTTACTCAAGTTTGCAAAATGTTTTAAATTTTGGTGGAACAATGAGGGGAAAATTTTGCAAAAAAAATTTTTAACAAATTGCCGACCCGATCAAGTTATGCAACATTTTATTTTATGTTCAACATATGAAAAAAAATATAAAATTTTTTTGAAGACCTTCGGTATTTTTGTTAATTGATTAGCTACTATTTCCACTAGTCTACTTTTCACGACATTGAAGTTTGCACAGATATGGACTTGAAACTTGTGTAAAATCTCACATTTTTCTTACTTTTGAGTTTTTGAAATTACATTTCGAAATAAAAATAAAATGATTTAATATATTTATGTGACAAATAAGTTGAAGAAAAGTGATAATTAACATATTTTACACACATCCTAATTAAGTTGAAAAAATCAACGAGTGACTCCTTTTTAACCCAAAAAGTCACTAAATGTGAATAATGTATATTTTTTTAATCAAAATTATACATTAAATTTCGATGAAGGTTGCTTGAACACGGGGTGGATTGGAAAGATTCTAATTTTTGACTATTTACCATAAGTGACATATCGTTGGAATCGCCAAAAAACATAGATTTCTAATATAATATTATTAAATTTATAATTGTAAAATTATAAGAAAATCATGTTTCGTATTTCACTCCTCATTAGTACAAAGGACCCCCCGCAGGTAAGGGTCGGCGAAAGAGAGCTCAGAAGAGCAACCGGTGCGGTGTAGACTAGGTGATGAGGTAGGTGTACCTGAGCTGTTGAAACTGGACATTATAAATAGTGCTACTACACTGATATAATTCCCGAGTTCTTCAACAATAGAATTAATCTCTTGTCAGTTTGGGTTCCAGTTTGGAAATTTTCGATCTAATTTATTACTCCAAAATTCGAAGTTTTTCAACTTTGAAGACCCATAAAATCAATTTAAATAACAAAATTATTATAAAAATTCATAGTCTTCTTATATTACTAGGTTCTTATAAACGTATTTTGTTTTGTTTATTCAACTTCATTGTCATTCCAGATGTTGGACGATTGTCCAGTTATTTTGATTTTAAAGGCCTCGATTCATAATTTGTTCTATTTTTAATACATTCTCAAATTGATTATGGAAAAAAATATTTCATATACTTTGAAAAAAATGTCATGTCAGGTCTTTATTTATGAGCGTACATTTTCACTTTAAAGAATTTCAAAATGCAGTACCCAGCTAACACAGTTACTAGTCCGAATAGTCACATAATTGTAACAAGATTAAAAAAACCAGTCACTGGTGACTTCCATGCTGGTCACCCAGTGACAATATATTTCCCACTCAAAGTAGTAACAAATTACAAGCGAAGCAGGTAACATTATCCCGCCATTGTAATCACATGCTTGTAACAAAGTGATGTTTGGAAACGCAACGTGCAATGACAGCTTAACCTCAAAATATACATCGTTTCGGAATTATAATTATGAATATTTTTGCAAAAATGTTGGAAAGGAACATAATTAAACGATAAATAAGTTCCAGAAAAGGGAGATAATATGTGAACAAAGCTTTTATAAAAAAACAGATATTTATCAGCTGAACCCTTACGAAAAAGAAATTACATTATAGAGGTTAGACCCACAATGTATATGTATAAATGAAGATCGCTGCCGGCTGTTACCGCCATGTTACTAGTCTGACAGGGAACGGTTGCAAACAAGCCTCCCTAGTAAACTACGGCGATTATGCCGTTACCTGCTAGGAGACTGAGATACAAGTAACAATTCCTCTGATAACATGTGATCATTCAGGAACCTTTCAGGATGGTAACAGGTTAGCTGGGTAATACTTGAACGACCTCTTGTGTTTATTCCGAATTAAAAATGGTTCAATCCGAAAAGAAAAAGCCTGCATGTTTCAAATACATATCTACAGGCACACAGCAAATGTACGCTAAGCAACATATGACCTCATTGTTCAACCAATGCTTAGAAAAAAAAGTCGCATCGAGATATTTTCGAAAGGAATGCAATAGTATTGTCCATTTTCAATTCCGATAATTACTTTGTTTATAACAATTGCAGAACTATAGAAAATAATGTGATTGTTTGAAAATTGTTTAAACAAAGAACGAAAAAATACGGCATCTAGATATTTCGGAGACGAATCTAGAGGTGTTTTTCGTTTTCCGATAGGACTCTTAGTTTTTTAAAATAATTGTGAATGTATTAATATTTTTAATGCGAATTCTGAAAGAAAAATTATGCTAATATTTTTCACCAAAAGGAACAAGTTCAGATAAAAAAATGATATCGTAATCCTTATCGATACATTAAGTGCCAACATTATCGTCAAAAAAATTGAGTAGTTGAATTTTAAGCCAAAGAGTTGAATTTTCATGCCAAAAAGACGAACTTGAACCAACAAGATTATTTTCAGCCAAAAAAGATGAATTTTCAACCATGTAAAATTACTTTTCTTCCATAGAAGATGAATTTTGAAAATTGAAATTGAAAGACAAATCAATTTACTACAAATAGTTGAAATTTTAATTCACAAAAATTAATTTTCAACGAAAAAGAAGAATTATCAACCAGTTTCATCCAATGAAAATTTACGGATTTTTGACGAAATAGTAGAATCCTCAAACAAAATGATGAATTTCCAACAAACAAGGTTAATGTTAAAACCAAGAGAACGAATTTTCAAGAAAATACATGAATTTTCTACCAAATAGTTGAATCACAATTAGGGCTACAGTTTAATATGAGGGCTACATTTACAACCAAAAGTGCAATAATTATATTTTCAGATAAGAAAATCAAGTTAAAAAAAAAAGAATTTCCAACAAAATACTTACATTTGCGAAAAAAGTTTAATTTTCAGCAAAAAATATGATTTCTCAACATAAAAGGTAATTAACGACCAAATAGCAGAATTTTTAACTGATAAAGAGATAAATTTTCAACCAAAAGTAGAATAAATAATTTTGCAGATAAAAATATAATTAAAAGAAAAATTAATTTCCAACCAAATAGTCACGTTATGAAATAAATAGTTTAATGTTCAACCAAAAATATGAAATTTTAAGAAAAAAGTTCATTTACGACGAAATAGTTGAATTTTTAAATTATAAGCGATACATTTTCAACCAAACGTGGAGTGAAACTTTTTAGATAAAAAAATTATTCTTCCACAAAAACAAAAGAATTAAAAAAAAAATAGATATTTTGAAAAAAGTAGTTCAATTTTGAACGAAAAATGTTAATTCTCAACGAAAAATTTAATTTACGACCAAATGATTGAATTTTTAACTAGAAAAGATATATTCTCAACGAAAAATGGAATAATTGAATTTTCAGTTGAAGAAACATATTTTAAACGGAAAAAAGCAAATTATCAACCAGTTAACTCCAATGGAAAATTACAAATTCTTGACAAAATAGTTGCATCCTCAAACAAAAGGATGATTTTTTAACAAACAAGAATAATGTTACATATAACAAAAAGACGAATTTTCAAAAAAAATTAATTGTCGACCAAAAAGTTGAATCATAAATTTGTGAGGGATACATTTTGAACCAAACGTGAAATAACCAAATTTTCAGTTCAAAAATTTAATTGAAAAAAAAAGAATTTTCAACCAAATAGTTACATTTTCAAATGAATAAACCAAAATTATTAATTTTTAACAAAACAGTACATTTATAACAAAATATTTGAATTTTCCACATACAATAAACGGAATTCTAACAAAATAATCACATTTTCAAATTAATAGTTCAATTATCAATCAAAAACATGAATTTTCAAAAAACCATAAATTCTCGAGGTGTTAGGCAAAAAGACGAATTTTGTACATAACTGCTCATTTACGACCAACTAGGTGAATTTCAAATTAAAACCATGTATGTTCAACCAAAAAATTCATTATTTACAATGTAGTTCAACTTTAAACCAAGTAGTTGATTTTTCTGCAAAAAATGTATTCCTAATGAAATATGCTGTTGAAATATGTTGGATAGGTCGTATTTTAACCAAAAGAGATTTTATTTTGAAGACAAAAATAGTTGAAATAAACTAAAAAACGACCAATTTTGAACAAAACAGCTGAATCCTCAACCAAAACGGAATAATTTTCAACCAAGCAGGAACATTTTCAGTCAAGAAAATTAATTCTCAACAAGAAAAAAAGAACTTAAAATTTCAAGAGAAACAGATTAATTAAAAAAAAAAACAGTTGAAAAAATTTACTTTCACATTTGTAATCAGAAGCCCTAAAAAATATCTAGAATTTTAACATTTGCAAATTTTAGAGCGAAATTTCTCTTCAGCTACCCTAAAAACGTATAAATACTAATTTTCATCAAATTCAAACCTTTTTAAAAAAAATTTTATTTGCGATATTATATCCTTCATTTCCAATTTTTGAAGTCTGATAACAAATTCGGACTCAGCGACCTAAAAAACTTACAAATACTCATTTGCATACAAATTGAACGATTTTCAAATTTTGGTGTCAAACATTGCGAATTTTAGAATTCTGATACCAAATTTAAATTCAGTGGCCTCAAAAACATAAAGATACTCATTTTTATAAAAATTGAACCATTTTCAAGCTTTTATATTCACGATTGAATCTTACTATTTAACAGTTTTCAAATTTCGGTCGGCGAAAGGCACCTGCTGATTCAATGAGAGTAAATGCAGTGTTGCCAAATCACGGAGGTGGGAAGGTGTGCCTCTTACCTGTGATTGGAGTTATATATGCTGGAGGTGAGAACGTACAGCTTGTATCTGCTAGTACGGCGACACTAGCGCCGGTGATATATACCCGAACTAGGTAGGCGATACTGCTGATAAAGGATGAACGTTGTCACCTCCGAACGTTTTTTCGCCAAATGCAATAAAAGTGCATCTAAAATGGATTTACATCGAAAAATAGGCAAAACGTTGTCACCTCCGTTTTCGGAGGTGACAACGTTATATATGAGGCAACAACGTCTAGTATATATATATTTTTGAGGTGACAACGTACAGTCTATACATATATATATATATATATATATATATATATATATATATATATATATAAAGTTTAGATGCAGTTCAAAACGATCGAACGCGCAGAGCACCCGACAATCGGTCGGAAATCAATGCCGAACATCCTACAGAGTGGACAGATCAACTCAAGGATGACTTGCTAGACTGCTACGATGCCACCAATATACCTGTTGACCGAGGCGAAATCAAGCCGACTACCTCCGGAAAAATGGATATGTACGCGGAGCGCTTCCCCAACCGCTGCTGAATCAAGCTGCAGACGAAGATAAGGAAGCGACATTCAGATCAACCGCGGAAAGCAGGCACCTTCTGAGAGATGAGCACGATTTCAGGACAAGGAGGAACATTGAAATGCAAGTTCCTCCTAAGCCCCAAGATCTGGCTGAAATTGATGCCTCCCTTCGTGGAGATATTCCAAAAGAGTCCGACCTGTGAACCATCAATTGCTCAGTTTATGGTGCTGCGAGAGCTTTGGCTGATACAAATCGAAGGCTAAAAACGACGATGGATCAAAAGACCAAAAGACGCTTGCATCAACTGAACAAGGAGATTGGATGGGCCAGACAGACTGCGTCCCGTGTTCAATGTGTGATTGACTATATAACGTCTGGTAGACCGTTCACGGAAAGGGTTCGAAAGTTCGCCCAAGAACTAACCATCTTGAATCACACACTGAACAAGTCAAAGCTGCCCACAATGAAGCAGCATACTGTTGACAAAATACGGCTGTTATCTGACGCAAGGAGGAGAACACAGAAGAGGGAGAGATGGATCAGGGAAAATCAACAATTTCTCGCTGACCCATCGCGCCTCTTCAGCGATCTCCCTGTTTCTGTAAAAAATCCACCCAAGAGACGCCCATTCCGCAGTGGCTGGTGTTAGGACGAACTATAGTCCTGCCGAAAAAAGGCAACTTGTCCAACCCAGAGAATTACAGGCCCATAACTTTTTTGAACACACTGTATAAGATTTTTACGGCTGTCCTAAACAACAGGAGTGTTCGACGAATTGAGCATGTGTGGCGAGAGATGTATGAACAACGCGGCTCGAAAAAAGGTGTAGCAGGCTGTCGAGAGAACCTGCTAAATGATAGGTGTGTCTGTAAAGACGCTGCAACCCATCAGCGCGTCCTGTCAATGGCCTGGATTGACTACCAGCGATCTTTCGATTGAACCTCTCATACACTTATCATCTGTCTGTTGGAAAGCTTGAAGGTGCATCCACATATAGTGAGATGCATAGAGAGATTGATGCCTCTTTGGAAAACTAGATTTACTATCTCATCTAGAAATTATCGTGTGACAACAAACAACGTCACCTTCCAGAGGGGCGTCTTTCAAGGTGATACCATGAGCCCTTTGCTTTTTTGCATCACACTTCTGCCCCTATCTCTCGCACTACGAAATTCTCCTGGATACCTCTGTGGCGTCACTAATCAGCGCGAGCATAAGGTCTCTCATGTATTTTGTATGGATGACCTGAAGATCAATGCCTCTGGTAAAAGCAAACTTCAAACTGCTATAAATATCGTCAAGAACTACACAGGAGAGATTGGGATGGCCTTTGGTTTGGACAAGTGTACCAAAATTAACCTGAAGAAAGGAAAGATTAATAGCGTTCTCAAGGACCCTGAGCTTGTGGATATGAATGTTATTAGACATGTTAATATTGGAGAGACCTATACATACCTGAGCGTGCCTCAAAGCCGCATTCAGGACGTAACATCAGTGAAAGAGTCTCTCCGAAGCAGATACAAGCATCTTTTTCGACAGATTTGGTCTTCCAATCTGTCGGCGTTGAACAAGGTATCAGCGACTAATATGCTTGCCGTCCCGGTTCTACTCTACCCTTTTGGGGTGGTTTAATGGACGAAGAGCGAGCTTAAGGCCCTTGATGTCAACACACGTAAGATCATGCATATTGCATATGCATAAAAGCTTGCATATCAATTCGTCAGTTCCGCGATTATACATTTCACACCGGCAAGGCGGACGCGGACTTCTGAATTTCCAGTGTCTTCCTAACCGAATTGTTCTAAGTACAGCTTACATCTTTGCGAATGGCAGAGATCCTCTCCTGAGGATGGTCAGGAACCACAAGATGATTGGCGAAGCAGCGTTCCTTTACAAAACCGCGGAGCAAGCGGCCGAGAGCCTTGGCCTGAATTTTAACATCAGTAGTGCGGTCAGAGTGCATTACTCCATCTAGATGCTTCACTTCTAAAATCCGAATTAAAGAAAGCAGGGGTTGAAAAATTTCACCAACAGCTACTCGACGAATATATATATTTTCGCATGTAAGGACGGTGTCATTTCCAACTTAGCATTCCTCGACCGCATTTTATGTCAAAAAGTTCCCAGTGATAGGTGCAGAGAGTGTCATGCACACGCTGAGTACCTAGAACACATACTATCGGGGTGTCCGACCCACATAGGAACGACGTATATCTTTAGACATAATGCGGCCCTAAGAGTGCTTTATTACCATCTTTGTCTCTCTTACGGTGTTGATCGCGACCCTGCCCTACTGAAACTCTCAAAGGGAGATAGAGTCAAATGTCCAAAACGAGAAGTGCCAAATTTCATGGAACTACGATTTTCGGACAGCAGTCTCCGTTGCACACTCGAGGCCTGACATCGTTCTCCAAGACTTCGAGAAACAAACTATATTCGTGATCGAAGTCTCGGTTCCGTCCGAATACAACATCATTGCCAAGGAGAAAGAAAAGGAGGAGAGGCTTCAAGACCTTAAAAGAGAGCTGCAACGACTATACCCAAAAAATGAAGTCAGGCAGATGCGGATACGTATATTATCTTGCCTTTCGGTTACATTCACCATAGATCTAGACTTCCTAAAAATATTCCGTATTCACGTAAATTTTGAGCATAGGGCATGGGCATAAAGAATACCCGTTTAGAATGTATAGCTTTCAAGCAGAAGAATGGTCAGGGGATAAGTGTTGTGGTTTACATGAACTGACTAGTAGTCAAGTACACTATACCATAAATATACCCATAAGTGGTTAGTCTTTCCATGTCGTAATAGTAAAGAAACCCTATAAAAGTCGTAGATTTTGTCTGAATTTTCGAAAACTCAATGAGGTGATGAAAAAAGAGGCTTATCCACCAAACCATATGAACGGTATCCTAGAAAAATTACGGTGTGCGAAATATATTTCTACCCTTGACCTCCATAAAGTTTTCCTCGAAATCCCATTAGAGTACGATAGCCGAGAATAGCCTGGCTTATTCCAATTTAAAATGATGTCTTTCGGGCTTACCAACGCACTTACCACTTTTCACAGATTATTAGATGAACTTATCCGGTCAGAAATGGAACTTCACGGTTTCGTGTATTAAGATGATATAACAATCGTTACTGAGTCGTTCGCGGAAGACTTGAGATGGCTTTCGAAGGTCCTTGAGAAAGTCAAGGACGCAGATTTTAAAATTAATCTTGCTAAATACGAGTTTTGCTGCCCCCAGGTGCGATATCTTGATTTTTTAGTGAGCGAATATGACCTTCAAGTCAATCCAAAATAAGTTGCCCCTATTATCGAGTACCCCATCCCTAAAAACATCACAGAGTTGAGAATACTGCTGAGTATGTCTTTTCCTCTCTCCCTGTCCTCTCCCTTTCCTCTTCTACCCCCTCTCTCTCTCTTTCACTCTACGATCATTCTTCCTCAGAAAGGGTAATGTCAGACTACCCTACGAATGGTAAAGTACAAACAGATCGTTTCAATTAGCTTCAATAAAATTCTTTATAATTTTGAAAACTTTGGACCTAAAATATTGCGTTTCTTGAAAACAGAACCTTCGTCTGTTTTTGCATTTATATATCCAGAAGATAAGCATGACCACAGAAACAGCACTCTTAGTCCGAGAGTTGTGAAGAAAACCCATTAGTAAAATCAAATTTTGTATCAAACTACAATTTGACAGTTATGGAATCCTCCACGTAAACGACGTCAGAACATCAAAGTATTAATTAAATGGCAAATGGGTGAAATATGAACTTATAACGATTTAGTTTTCGATTTTATTCCAATCTGTGAGAACGTATCGACAAATAAACAAAAGATTCGATACTTTTTGGATAACGTAACCTAACAAAGCAATAGTTTCGGACGGGTCCCTAATTCAAATAAGTCAATAATGATTTGGACAGTACGTAAGGAATTTATGGTGGCAGCAGTGGGACATATGATGATGGCACATGTTCTTATATTAATAAACCCTTGTTATGTGAAAACTACCCCTCAAAAACTTTTTATGTTTTGTTTAGCAGGCGATTTTAATGACGATACAAATATAACAGAACTGTTTGAAGAATTTTTATTTAGGTTCAGGCACGTACATATTCCCATTGAAAATTGTACACACATACACGTAAACCTTTCGCATATTGTCCCTCTAACCCTTATTGCTCAAGGCTTTCGACTTACAATATATCTTCTACGAAATAAAAAATAAATGGAAAAAACAAACAAAATATTGCCTTGAGAATTTGTGTGAGACACAACTTATTATTTAGACCGTCAAATGAATAATTGTCAATTAGTTTGTTTTTACGTATGTCATACGGTCTCATTCAGATAATAATAACGACAATATTAAAATTGGATCATTTTTTAATAATAAGATAAATTGTCGTTATTATTATCTAAATGAGGCCGTATGACATACTTAAAAACAACCTAATTGACAAAATATTGACTGTTTACAAGTTGGGTGTCTGATATGATAAAAATATTATCATTTTGGCATTTCAAATAAAACTGTACAAATATAAAATTATCAGGAATGTATATATATTGTTCAGTCACATTTGCTTCTTTTTCTATTGTGCGAAGTGTTACTAATAAAATGAGAATCAATCCATTAAATAGAATATCGTTATTGACAATAACGTTCAATAAGGAAAAACTTGGCACTCAGCCTTCAGAAGTAACACCTGAGGAGGTACATCTACACGATGTAATAAAGGATATTATAATGAAAAATGTGTTTGATTCCTCATTTATTATTGAAAATTCAGTTGACTTACAATTTGCTCATGTGGATAGTCAAATTGACATACAACCGATTGAAGATGAAGAACAAGAAGAAGAAAAGGATTATGGTGAAGTTCCTAGTTGTTTATATCAAGAGGAGAGAGTTAATTTCGACTATAAAAAAGAAGCTGTTGACTTTTGGAATTCTGGAAAGAAAAAACGGTTATCTTTTACAACCGTTCATCAAAGATTCAAGAAGCTTCGTTCAGAGCGACAATTAAGAAGGTGGCAAGAACAAGTCAACAGTGGTGGTGACCGAGAAGATAAGCTATACAACGTTGCAAAATACACTTTCGACAATTTGAAGGAGACTATTGATTCAAAGACAACAGTTCACGATATAGATCTTCGAAGATGGGCTTTACAAAAGAAGCATGAATTGGACATGCCATGGTTTAAAGCATCACGTTGGTGGGTATGGAAATTCTAGAAAATGCATAACGTTGTTTCGCGAAAAATCACAAAATTTATATCTATATCATCTTTACATGACACTAGAGATACAGAACAAGAATGTGATGTTTTTAAAAACAATGTAAAGTCAGAAATTCTGAGGTATGGGGAAAGCAAAATTTTCAATTCCGATCAAAGTGGCTTTAATTTAGAATTACACAGTGGAAGGACTTTGAGCTTTAAAGGAACAAAAACTGTGGAAAATGTTGTTCAATCGGTTTCCTCCACCACGCATAGCTATACGATTCAGCCAACCATATCTGCCGATGGAAGATTACTTTCACCCCTTTTTGTAGTTTTAAAGGAACCATCCGGAGAATTTGGACCAAGAGTAAGCCAAGGGCTTTTTCAGGCAAACAATATTTATTTGCAAGCCTGTAAATCCGGTAAACTTTCTTCAGAATTACTGCAAATGTGGCTTCAAGATGTATTTTTCCCTAACGTAGGAGAAAATTCTGTGTTATTGTTAGATTCATGGAGTGGCCAGTGTGAACAAAC
Source organism: Andricus curvator (assembly GCA_932195095.1). Classification (NCBI taxonomy): domain Eukaryota; kingdom Metazoa; phylum Arthropoda; class Insecta; order Hymenoptera; family Cynipidae; genus Andricus; species Andricus curvator. Next base: position 3,637 of record CAKNYM010029792.1, on the reverse strand, counting down.
CGTAAAAACTGCTATACCGGAAGGTAAAACCCTTTTACTGAAAACTATTCCAAAAGGCACAACTGGGAAAATTCAGCCCTGGATGTGTTTGGGCTTACGATCTGGAAGAATTTCGTACGAAAAATCTCTGACACTTCTATTCTTTTGAGGTCTGATATTAACTTGCATATTAGAAATAACATTATAAAATTACAGTCCCTCACACATAATCAATTGTCTTCACCTAGATTTATTAACGTATTCAAATATTCTTGGTATAAAAGCGGATATATAGAAAATAGACCTCCACATTTTGATAACCCTGTAGACTTTTGTTTCAAGGAAGATATTGAACCTTTTTATGATATTTGCGGTGATGTTGCAGTAATAACATGTGCATGGTCCAAGAAGAGGTTGTGCCTAAAACACTTCTTCGAAGAATATCATTACTGTGAAAAGTTCGTGCCTTAAAAATCGAATGATATTGTTTCTTTTGAACTAATCTTTCGTTATTTAAAACAATTTTAGATTAAAATTAGAATTAGATTAGAATTTTATGCGCAATTTTGCAAATGGTCAAATTAACACACACTCATCATATCACACATTTATTTTTTATTTCGTAGAAGATATATTCGTAGAAGGCACATTAGCAACAGCTCAAAAAATAGGAATGTATATCATTTCTGCTGGTAGTGTATTTGTAATGTTTGGAAAAAATTATACAATTCATATGAAAGTAAGAAAGAAAATGGACGTTATATTACTAACAAAGTGTCTTAAAAAAAGACTGGTTTCATGAACTGCAATTTTCCTTATAATTAAAATAAATATTTTCTACGTCTTTGGGCAGTTATAACTTGTTGCACCCGTATTTATTTTTAGGATTCTGGAAGAGTTACTGATTTGGGACTGAGTGAAAGAGACTGAATGGGAACCCTGAAGCGGTATATTGCCTGGATCAGTTACACTCGCTGCCTCCAGGCGACATGAAAAAAGCGTAGAAAAAATAATTGCTCATAGATAATTATTTAATAATTTTGAAACTTTATTTCTTATGTCATTGTATTATTTGATTTTTTTTTACTTATATCAAGCTTTGGCTGAGCTCTCCATCACAATTTGGAGCTGAGATAACCCCTTCTCTATACCTAATTTCTATTAATTTTTTTTTTCACTAGCTTATTTAAACTTCTGTAGGGAGGTCAACATTTTTGAAACCTATAGTAGGTTCGTAGACAATTGCCGATGTTTGCTTTTTTGAAGTCAGTGCTGGCAGATTGATTTCGTCTGTTCTTATTCTTCATCTTTAAGAGGCCGACACATTTTTCTTAATAAAGTTTTTCATTCGCCAATTATTACTCAAGATTATTCGATTATTCACCCGTTTGTTGATATAAATGCTTGAAATTTTCCTGGTATGTTCTTAACACATAAGCGATCACTACAAGCAAAACACTTTGTTTAAAAAACTAATAGGTTTATTACGTCCCAAGAAACATAACTTACCGTATATTTTATTAATTTAAATGATGGTTCCTCGTTTTAGATTCTAATATAAACTAGAAAGCTGGGATGAGGATAATTACCATTACAAAACAAATCAATTAACCGTGAACTTTAGTTTTATAAATGAACTGAGATTTATTTAGGCAATTGAAAATAAAATACAAAGTTTGAATTGAAAGATCAAAAAAATGATGCAGCTGGAGTTTGTTGCTCTTTGTTCGATCACCACTTCTTGTTTGCTTCTAGTCCACCTTAAATAGGGATGACTAGTTAATCAAACAATAAAGTAAAGAAAATGAGATAATTTAGTACTTACGTTATTTTTGTGTGACGTTTATTTCACCCTCTTGCTGGCTGAAAAGGAAAGTGGCTCGCCTTTTGATGTACGGGCCCTATGTGGGACCCGTAGGGGATGAATACCGAAGAATGGAGACTGAGGTGACCAGGTCAGTGAATCTGGTCCCGTTGTTCGCTTGTGGCAGGTGCTCTTTTGTATTCAGACTCGAAGTTCCCACACAGAAGTTAAACTGAAGACACACCGATGTTACTTTGTTGTCGGGCCGAGTGTCTTGGACCGGAGCCTAAACTAAACTGATCTTCTACTTCCTAATTTGCTGTATTTATACACGAGATCCCACCTAAGATTCTCGTTGACTGGTATTAGAAGTAGGGATTCATCTTGCATACAATCAGCGTTTATAATTAATTATGTAGAAGAGTGGTAGGGGTTTAATTATCCAATGCGCATTGAGGATTATATGTATGCCCATATACGGAAAGTGTCGCAGTAGCTAATATGCATTATATCCCTTCCTAGTCCAAAGGGGTAATTAATAGGATAGCCAATGAGCGATGAGGAATAGTGATGTACCCAAATGTGGAGAATGGGGCAGTTACCAAAATATATGGTATCCCTTCCTAGATGACAAAGGCTGAGATATTCTAAGGCGTAGAAGGGCATAAAGTTTGCGTGTATTATTTGTGAGAGGCTCACCCTCCTACAGCTGTCATCTTGATTGAGATATTTATTGCTTTTGTATCGAAGATGCTTGTGTCCGTTGCATAGGCATAAGTAGGTCAAGATGCTTAAATCATGTAGATGAGTAATATAGGTACCAGCTACTAAATTGATGTAGTAGAAATATATGAATATAAAGTGAATTTTATTTATTTGATAACCATACATAAATATATCTGTATGTTTAAGTAATAGAAATATTAACATTATATCTAATGTGAATGTTTGATGCAAATATATTGCACAATTTTTTTAAATTTTTTGCTCATTTCACAAATGAGTGTGAATTTCGGTGGCTTTTATACATTCTTGTGTTAGAGATTAAATTTTTTGCAAACAAGTATTACACGGAGGTAATTGTTTTTCAGGACACAATAATCGTCTCGAACATGAGTAACATTGTTGGTGAATATGTGATATTTTAACAAGGAAATTCCATGAATTTGATTTTCGGAAGAATGTTTTACAATTTGAAGTAACTAGAAGGAAGCAAGTTTTATAAAACTTAATAGGGCTTCTTGGTAAAAAATAGAAATTTTTTTTTATGTTTAGTATCTTTGGAAAACAGTAGAGTTGATTTCTTGCATTATGATTGTTGCTGTTTTTTTGTAGATTCTTTATTTTCTAACATGAATCCAAATAATTTTGATCTTCGTGGAAAACAATAAGTATTAAATAGATAATCGTTACTTTTTGGATAGCGGTATGGATCAACGCCGTCCATATCGTCTGAGTGCGCAATCTTTGGGCTTTCAGGAGCTGGAATAACTTCTGCACAGAAAGGAAAGAAAAGATTCCAACTTTATATAGTTCACAAATTTTTTTTTTTAGTACTTAAATTCTCACGTTTCATAAAAAATAGAAAAATTAGCAAGAGAAAAAAAAATGTTTTGAAGAAAGAAAAAAAATGGTTGAGAAAGGTATAAGTCAGAATTGAATAGATAAGAAGTGATTGAAGGAGAAATCAGTTATTATTATTATTATTATACCATTAAGCCATTTCCCTTTCGGGGTAGGC